>MU228155.1:1532588-1544720 GCA_018584345.1 Thuja plicata | reverse complement strand
ATTGCTCACGTTTCTGTTATTCGTTTAGTAGTTATTGCGTACTTGATTTGCATTCACTTGTGAACCTTTGCTACTAACCCCCGCCCTTGGAAAGCTGTGGGAAACCGGAGAGAGAGGCGTACAAATAGATATGTAAGATCAAGGTTTTCTGGTGATTTTATATTGTGATGGTTAGATATGTGATGGATATAAGTTGTATGTGCAAAGGATATGTAATCAGAGGTTCAATTGATAGTTGAGCAGAGATTTTGTATTGTACTTACATGGAAGTATATTGGCATATTTGATGTTATCTTTCAATTCATCATTTTTTATTGTAGTCCAATATATTTTGTAAAGCACTGAGCTTTCCTAAGGGTTGCAACCCTCTTTTTTAATTGAGGAGTGAGCTGATCTAGGTAGTGTGTCTGAATGCATGTGCATTCCCCTTTTTGTATTCAAACCTTTAACCTATTTATTACTTTTGTAAAGTAATTAATTGTGGGTTCCATCCCCACTATGGTTTTTTCCCTAACAGGATTTCCACGCAAAAATCATGGTGTTATGATGTTGTGGATGTTAACTTTATGTTTCTATTGTTTACTTTAAATTGTATTTGGTTTATGGTTGAGAAATCAGATTAATAGGGTTAAAAAATTTTGAACACTGATTCACCCCCCCTCTCGGTGTTCCTCAATACCAACATCTCTCTCTCTCTCTCTCTCTCTCTCTCTCTCTCTCTCTCTCTCTCTCCTTATGTTATTCTCCTACTCTCACTCTCACTCTCCCTCTTGAACTAACTTGTATAGTTATCTGACCAAATGAGATGTATATCCATTGCAATATATTTTTCCCACAAGAAATCAAAAAAATTCCCAAAACAATGTTGCACATATTGAAAAGAGTGAGATCTATCATCGTTCATATAAAAATTGTATTCTCAAATTATCTTCCTGTCCTATTCTATACTATTAAGGGAATGAAAATGTTGCTTAATAAGACATCTCATTGAAAATGTAGAGACTGGGAATGAAAATCTTGCACAAGATATTCAATTTGGAAATGAAAATGTAATATAATCATAAACCCTATAACTGTTTATCCACTGGGGTAACCTAGTTTACTGTGCATAGACGTTGTACGAAAATAAAAATACATAAGATAGATAAGAAAATATCAGTCTTTATTAATCATATGTAACTTAAGTACATTTACAATAGTCACTCTCCTCTCCCTCCCCTCTAAAGAGAAAGTGCATTTCTTATATAAACCCGAAGGGGTGTGACCAAACGTCACCAGTCATTCCCAACCATCGTCTAGTAGTAACTAAGTATCGTCGGAACACACATAATATAACTAACACCTACACAGCATAAAGTAAACTCTACGGCTAACAATAACAAATCATAATATACTCATGAAATTTGTTGACCTATTGTGTGCATGATTTGTAGACAACTTCTTAAGAGTCCTCTTATATATGAAAATACAAAATTAGTAAAAATCCAAACACCTTAAAAATGACATCCAAAACAATCACAAGCTTTAAATATGAGAGAACATAATTTAAGTGATCTATTTGATTTTATTACAATACAAAAATATTGAAAAAAAAATTAATAAAAAAAACTCTTTTAAAAAAGTCATTTTTGATAGACATCAATAATATATCAATATAAAAATTCATATTTAAATTTTAAATCATACCAATATTGAAATAAATTTATTAAATTCCAACAAAATAAAATCATTTTTTCCATTCATACAATCTTGAATCTATTAAAATCAAACCATAAAATGTTCTAATTAATTAATGTTAATTCTATTTAAATCAAACACTATAATATCTTCGAGAACAATATTTTTTGCTGAAATCGGTTCCTAATTCCAAGAATCTTTATAACATTTCCTACATCATCCAAAAATATGTAGATTTTCCTCCTATACCCTTATTGTTTGCTAAAACCAATATTTCTGGATATTATTTTTCTTGAGGGTGAAACTTGGGCATGGTCGTAAGGCAGATAATATGTATCGTTAATTTAATTACTAGAACTAATGATTACCCCTCTTGTTTGAGATTTAAACTATATGTAGAAATTATTAACCAATACATAAATAAACATAGTCCAACATGGAAAAATCTTCTGATATGCCATAATTGATAGAATAAAAAGCCTCCTTAATCATGGATGGGATTGATAGAAAGAAAAGAGAAAAATAGAGGTGTGTAGAATCATAAAAGAGACTCAATTAGAGAAAACATGAGGAAAAGAAGTATTTATCCTCTATAATCAAAGTTTTAGAATCGTGGATTCCACAGGAGCAACCATGTCGGCCTCCTCGACATCTTTATTGGGAAATTGCTAGAAATTTATCCAATATTTAATTCAATAAAGGTATTGATGAGATTCAATCTTTAGAATATACCTAATAAAAATATATGATTGCATGCAGATCTGAAAACCAAGTTGTCTTAACATGAAGAACCATGCAGGTATTCATCTTGTTTGTTATGCCAAAAAATATCACTTTAACATACTTTATTAACCTATCTCAGATGAAAATAAAATATCACATAAATGAACATCATTTCACCATAATATAGCATCAATAAAGAAGCATAAATTAGCAACATGAGAACATCTCACAACACATAATTTACGTTTAGAAACCCTTTCAAGAAAAAAAATCCACACCCAAAGAAATCCAAGGCTTGTATTAGTCCTTCAAATGAGTTACAAGTTAATACAACTTCTCTATCTCAATCATTGTAACACTTCATTGCTTCATCGACCTGTGAATTAACTTATTTTTCCTTATACTCAAGAACTCAATATATAGCCATGGGAGAAACCACAAATTACAAATGATTTCTAATCTATTTAAATCAAATGTTATAATATCTTCAATAAGAAACTCATTTTCTTAAATGGGTTCCTAATTCTAAGAATCTTTATAATATTTCCTCTATCATTCTAAAAATTTGCAAAAATATATAGATTTTCCTCCCACATCCTTATCGTTTTCTAAAATCAATATTTATGGACATTATTTTTCTTGAGGGTGAAATTGGGGCATGGTTGTAAGGTGGCTAATATGTACCACCAATTTAATTACTATAACTAATGATTACCCCTCTTGTCTGAGATTTAAACTATAAGTAGAAATTATTAACTAGTAAATAAATAAACCTAGAACAACATGGGAAGATATTTTGATATGCCATAATTGATAGATCAAAAAGCATCCTTTATCATAGATGAAATTAACAGAAAGAAAAGAGAAAAAATAGAGGTGTGCAGAATCATAAAAGAGATTCAATTAGAGAAAATGTGACCTGAAAAGAAGTATTTATCCTCTATAATCAAAGTTATAGAATCGTCGATTCCACAGGAACAACCATGTCAGTGTCCTCAACATCTTTGTTGGGAAATCGCTAGAAATTTATCCAATCTTAATTCAATAAAGGTATCGATGAGATTCAATCTTTAGATTATACCAATGAAAATATGTGACTACATGCAAATATAAAAACCAAGTTGTCTTAATATGGAAAACCATGAAGATATTCATCTTCTTTGTTATGCCAAAAAATACCACTTTAACATGTTTTATTAACCTATCTTAGATGAACACAAAATATCACATAAATAAACATCATTTCACCATAAGATAGCAGTAATTAAGAAGCATAAATTAGCAACATGAGAGCATCTCACAACACATAATTTAAGTTTATAAACCCTTTAGAGAAAAAACCTCCACACCCAAAGAGATCCAAGGTTTGTGTTAATCCTTCAAATGAGTTACATTAATACAACTTCTCTATCTCAATCATTGTAACACTTCATTGCTTCAACGAACTGTGAATTAACTTATTTTTCCTTCTACTCGAGAACTCAATATATAGCTATGAGAGAAACCACAAATCATAAATGGTTTCTAATCTATATAAATCAAATGCTATAATATCTTGAAGAAGAGTCTTATTTTCTTAATTGGGTTCCTAATTCTAAGAATATTTATAGCATTTCCTGCATCGTTCCAAAAAATTGCAATAATATGTAGATTTTCCTCCCACATCCTTATCATTTGCTAAAATCAATATTTTTAGACATTATTTTCTTGAGGGTGAAATTGGGGCATGGCTGTAAGGTGGATAATTTGTACCACCAATATAATTACTATAACTAATGATTACGACTCTTTTATGAGATTTAAACTATAAGTAGAAATTATTAACCAATATATAAATAAAAATAGACCAACATGGGCAAATCTTCTGATATGTCATAATTGATAGAATAAAAGTCTATTTTATGATGGATGAAATTGACAGAAAGAAAAGAGAAAAAAATAGAGGTATGTAGAATCGTAAAAGAGACTCAATTAGAGAAAATGTGAGGGAAAAAAGTATTTATCCTATATAATCAAAGTTTTCAAATCATGGATTCTACAAGAAAAACCATTTGGCATCCTTAGCATCTTTGTTGGGAAATTGCTAGAAATTAATTCAATCTTTAATTCAATAAAGGTGTTGATGAGATTTATTCTTTAGACTATACCTAATAAAAATACATGTGATTGCATGCAAATCTATAGAATTTACCAAGATCTGAGAGAGATAATATGAAGCACAAATCCAAATGAGAGCCCAAAGTTGACCATCAATTAAGATTCAAATTGGAGGTGTACAAATAGGTAGAGAGGAGGTAACTACCCTCTACAAAGTGAGGAAGGGGTGTCAAAAACAACATGACACAACTACAAGACTGTATCAACCAACAAGACACCTCACTTAGAACAAGTCAAATGGGTGACACCTAGCCAGGCTTAATAAAGCCATGAGGGAAATTAAAAAATACTAATAGCCCCCTTAAGCATAGCTTAGGTGGACATGAAAGATATGAGTCCTGGCAACAAGGCCTAATAAGGTGCTAATTTTCAATGAAATCTATCATAAAAGGAGAAATGAGGAAAACCCAGTGGGAACAAAACCTCCCTCCAAGAAAGAGATAAGATGCAATGACATGTACAAGTGAAGAAGAAGAAGAGTGATAGATGGAGGACACATGATAACCCCCCATGGACTACTTTTGAAATACTTTTATCACAAAGTAAAATATGTTCTCCCCATAGGAGAGAAAGTAGAGAAGATCATATGGCCCCCCTAGAAGAGATGAAGTGATGAACTCCATGTGTTTGAACGTGTCACTGATATATCCCCTCCTACGAGGAGGAAGAAGTTATCTTCTTCTTTTTCTTTAAGACTCCTTACTATGGTTTTCCACTAACTACCAAATTAGCACTATCCATGGAGGAGCGACATTTATTTAGTTATTTATTTAAGTTTCAATTCCTTTATTGATTTTTAAAACTAAGGGATGCATTTCATTCAATTATGGATGGTCATAATTATCAATAATAACTTTAAAGTCACAATTATTGGTGCAATGTTATAAAAAATATTGAACATTAAATAAATAAGTACGGATATTAAATCAACAACTACTCCATACTAGATCTTTTCCTCTAATTGTCTATCGAACAAAAGATGATAATGTAAATAATTACATAAAGAATATTCTTTTATTTTAATTTACTACTACTATCTTAAAAAATATTCTTTTATTTTAATTTACTACTACTATCTTTTTGAGAGACTCTTCACTCTCAATTTTTAACAACAAATGATTTTTGCATTTAAATGAAGTTGATATTTTAATAATAATGATTCAAAATAGTTAATATTTATAATCATTATATAAGAGAAATCAATTAAATAAGAAACAGATAATTTAGGATCGTGATAAGAATTTACTTTTGTCAAGTCACTTGTTTGTTTCACGGAATTTGTGTATGCTGGAATAGTCAATTCTGGAATTCAACTGAATTATGGAATTCTTCTATTCTGAAAATGAATTCTAGAATATGGACTGGCCCGTTTGGTTCACCCGGAAGATGACTGAGAAGATGCATAAGAAATTTTAATTGTTTATTTCTTAATTTTTTAAATATGGTGTGTATATGTGTGTATATATACACACATACATGTGTGTATATATACACATATATACATATGTGTATATATACATATACACACATGTATGTATATGTGTATATACGTGTGTATACACATAGATGTCTAAGTGTTTATGTACATGTGCATATACACATATACACACATGTGTGTATACACACATGTCATACACACACATGTGTATATGTATACACATATACACATACGTGTGTGTATATATACAAACACATGTGTATATGTATATGCATATACACACATGTGTGTATATGCATATACATATACACATGTGTATATACACACACATGTGTATATGTGTGTACATATACACATGAGTATATATATACACACATGTGTATACATGTGTATATACACACATGTATACATGTGTGTATACACATATGTATATACATACATATATATACATGTGTGTATATATACACACACATGTGTATATATACACACATATACACATATGTGTGTATATATACACACACATTGTATATACACACATGTACACACATATGTGCATATACACACATGTGTATATGTACACACATATACACACATTTGTGTATATATACACACATACACACATGTGTGGGTATATATATACACACATGTATACACACACATATATATACACATATACACATATATATACACACACATGTGTGTATATATATCCACGTGTGTGTATATACACATATATACACATATACACACGTGTGGGTATATATATACATGTGTGTATATACACACACACACACACACATATATATATGCACATGTGTGTATACACACATGTATATATATACACATATACACACATACACATACACATACACGCGTGTGTAAAGCTTAAATTTGGTTTTATAAAAATTGGAATTGGAATAGCCAATTCCAATTCCACTTATTTAGGTGGAAGATGCATATTCCCATTTTAGAACAAATTTAGAATTGGAAATTCCAATTTCAATTTTGTAAGATAGACACAAACATAGAATTAACATTATCTGAAATTAGATAATGCCAATTCCAGTCCAATTCTGTGAAACAAACTGCCCTCGGCACATTCAATTCCAATCTCTTTTGAAGGTCTATATAAAAAAAAAAATTAAATGAATTTTTACCTTTAAACGGTTCAATGTTTACAGACTTTCAACTAACGTTTTTCAAATACTGTATAACATAACTTTCATGCGATTCTGGACTTGGTTCGATTTGTTACCTACAACCAAAACCTAAATGCCCACCGTCATACAAAAATTCAGATGACGGGTAGGAGTGACCGTCAAATTCATGCCCAAGCTTTAAACAAGTAGACTGAAACTTTACTTTGAATGTCCAATCTGTAAAGTGCAAATTTGATTCGTATTTGTGTAAAATTTATGAATTAGTCCCAAAAGTAAAACTGAACTATGAATATGGCATTTCCTGCCAGAATCGCAAAACAGAGCCAGTAAGAGAAAACGAGAGGAAAGAAGTATTTATCCTCTATAATTGAAGTTTCGGAATGAGGGATTTTCACATGTTCCAATACAGGAACAACCATTTCAAATAGGTAAGGTACGCCTTGAGCGTAATAAAATGAGAAAATTATTTATATAGATATATTTAATTAATATTGTTTTAATTTATTTTTTTCTTTTATCAAAATTTTATTTAAAAATCAAGTATTTTATTTTATAAAATATTTTTCATGCATATTTAAATTTACAGATAGATCTATTTTTAGGAGATATATTTATTTGAAAATATATTATTTAATATTTTAAATTATTTTTATTATTTTTATATATTTTTTAATATAAGAGTTTTTTAATGTTGATATAGTATTTACAACTTAAAAATAAATTAATTAATTTAAAATAAATAAATATCAAAATTATTTTTATATAAAAAGTAGATGATTGCATGGATTTTTTTTATTGTGATGATTCTTCACTTCATTCTATAAGTGTAATATGTTAGGTGGGATTAGAAAAAGAATAAAAAATGAAGTTAAGATTTAAACATGCAAATTATAACACGAAATCATTGTATAAGATCTTCATTCAAAAAGTCTCAATAAGATATTATAAAATTTGTTAAGATATTATAAAATACTTAGAAAAAGTAAACTTTTGGAGGCTCAAACCTTTTTAATACCAAATAACAAAGAATGAAGTTAAGATTCAAGTTCTAATTCGAAGCCTTCAAATTAAATACATTAATAGAGATGGATACCTCCTTAGAATATATTGGACAAAGTATTAATATTAATTGTTAAAAAATATCAATACCAAAAAATTAAATTGAGAATTGAAAGCTCTAATTCTAAACATGCAGATTATAATGGGGGAATAACTATATAAGATCTCCATTCAAAGAGACTCTATTGTAACCATAAATGTCACAAATAGAGAACGAACTCAAACTTGAATCTGAGAAAAAAGGTTAGTTTTTGAAGGCCCAAACCTTTTCAAACCATGCAACAAAAATTTCACTTTTGAAAGTGCTTCAAGGGGAAACCCAATTAAAAATAAAATCTTATTGAAGAAGATCCCATATTAACCATGCATGCCATCAAATAGAGAATGACTCCACAGTTGAAGCAAAGAAACTTAAATATGATAATTATTTTCTATTAGATTAGCAAGGAAATGGTTCTGATAAAGAGAAATGCCATAAGGAGAAATAATGGAGGCATAAACAACAAAATATCTTCAACCAACAAAATCACAATGACAAGAGCAATTGATTAATAAGAGTTAGCATATTTCCACAATTAATAACATACATGATTCTTTGGCTTTTGGATTCTAATTGTGTAAGAAAATATTGTGTCAACCTTTTGGGTTGTAGTGTGTGATCCATCAACAAGACAAAAGTTTAAGGAGATGAAAAATGGTGGGTCGAAGATCAAGACTAAATAAAAAGAGTTATTTTTGGTTGTTTTAGTATATTTTTTTGATAGTTGTCCTCCTGACCCCTTTTGATCTCGTGTCTCGTGCTTCCTCCCTCCCCTCCTCACTCCTTCTCCTCTCTCCCTTTTCATTGAGTCTTGATCTGCAACTCACCATTCTTACACAATGCCAAAACAATAACCTTTAATTCATTTTGATCTCTATTACATAATAATATACATAAATCCAATTAACTCAACTTGTTAATAATACAACTCCAAACCTAGAAATAATGGATTCATGAAATATGAATCAATATACAATTCCAATTCCAAAACCTAGAGATAATCGATTCATGAAATATGAATCAATAATCGATTCATGAAATATGAATCAATATACAATTCCAAAACCTAGAAATAATAGATTCATGAAATATGAATCAATATACAACTCCAAAACCTAGAAATAATCGATTCATGAAATATGAATCAATATACTATTGAATTCCGATAACAATATCCCTAAGCAAAAATTCTAACCTAGATTCAAATTGTACCACTTATGGGTTCCCCATCAGAATCTCCTGGACCGGCACAAATCATGGACAAGGGATTACAACCCACATCATTAAACCCTAATTGCTCTCTTGAACCGAATTTTTCCATTAAAAAATCTAGTCTCTTGTAATGCAAATCATTCTTTCTAGCCTTGACTCGACTGATAGCACCCTTCAGTTTCTGCTCAAGTTCCTGCAACCTTGCCATACCCAAATTCGAAATCTCTTCTCCCTCAAGTTCTCTCATCCTTGATTCCAAAGCCCTAATCCGATCATGCAGCTTTGCTAAATCATCAATATTCCTCCTCTCTGATGATTCGGGCCTTTTTTCTGTGAATCTCATGTACGCCTCCAATATATCTGATTTCTCCGTACTTGAGTATTCAAAAAGCTTTCCTGTGCTTGAAAACAGTACAACCAGAACTCGGCAACAGGTCAGAATTGCCAGTTCTTCAGCTTTCTTAAAGAATCCTTTTTGCCGCTTGTAGAACGTCATTTTTCTCTTCGTCTCATCGTCTATCTTCTCGATTACAATTTTTTTCCGACCCATTTTGCTTATTTCTTGGAGACTGATCAGAAAGATCGAAGCAATCTATTTTATACACAGTTTTCTTTCCCTTTTCCGCCTGCATTCACAGGAAGCCAAGCTTATCCTCTATTTATACAGCTCGGAAGAACAAAAATAGCCGTAATTGTTAAATGCTTTATCTTTCCATGCAACCAATCTACAAATGTGGATTGCCATTCAAACTCATGAAGAGCTTTTTGTTTTCTTCTTTTGGTTGTTTAAATGGAAAGAAAACTGCTGTTTTTAAAATTGTATATATATATAAAAGAATTTTGTATAAAAATAATAATAAATTAAATTTTTTTTCATATGCCTAATTAAAGAGGAGGCTAATTCAAGTTTAAGTTGGTTTGTTGGTTATAATGATTTATTTTAGATTTCATAATTTGTTTTTGTTTTTTTCATTGCTTTGACAATTTCAATTGTAAATATTTTTTGTTTACTATGGGTTAAATCAAAACAGGCTTAAATAAAATATTTGAATTAGACTCTGATACAAAAGTTTTAACTTGGTTATAATGATTTATTTTACATCCTATAATTATGAGAATCCAAAATAATATATCTTTTTTTCTTTTTTCATTACTTTTATAGATAATTTTAATTGTAAATGATCAATTTTTAAATAAATATGTTTAAGGATAATTCTAATATCTTTTGCATGATTTTTTTTTTCATTTTATAAGTATTTTTTTACTTGATTTTTTGGATTTTTTTAATAATTATAGATATACTATTTTTATTTTATTAACACAACTAATTCTTGCTCTCGATTTGGGGAAAAAAAGAGAACACAAAATGCATGTTTCCATAAATTCAAAATTAGGAGATGAATAAAAATATTTTATGATTTTATCTACAAAAAGAGAGACAAGGAAAAGATATAGAGCATGAACCTCTTTAACCTCTCAAAGTAAATGGAGAGCAAGTGAGGATAATACTAAATATATAAGATTTTCAAATTGAAAAGTGGGTAATTTGTGGTTCATATGGATTTTATACTCGAAACTAAAGTGTGTGCACCAAGGTTTTGAACCAAAAAGGGAGGTATAAGTGGACACATTTTCCTGAAATCTGGTAAACTTGAACTTGGAACAATCATTTGAGAGTCATGCACTCAAAATAAGATGTGTAAAAAATAAAAATTGTGGTACTCTGAATCTAGTTACTAAAATACTATTTTTTTTTAAAATCAATAAGATTAAGAGGGTCAAACCTCGCGCGCACGAAAACCTATTCCTGATTTTTTCAAAAAAACATAACATAGTTGTTTCCTTGCGTTGTACAAAAGTTATAGTTATATTCAGTATTTTTCAAATCCATTTGGTAGGATGATAGGTAAGAGTGAGATCTAAAAGTTGTGTATTTTTTTGTAATTTTTCGATGAGTATTTTTTTTGTGTGAATTTTTGAAGTGACTGCATCCTGAAATTTTCGTACTTGTTCGTGCGCTGGGCATAACTTGCATCAAAATAATCAAAAATGATTTTTTTTTTAAGTGTATAGAATCAAGTGTAGAACAATAATATGTAATTTATTTATAATTTGGTTAAGTATATCAAACGTTATTAAAAAAATGGTAGACATATGTCTATAAGGATTGTCAAGACACTGGTAAAGAAAATTAAAGTACTATGCTAATGTTCAAAAATAGAAAAATTTATATGGTTAGAAAGCTAAGAAGATGTGTGAGATTATGGTGAAAATTATAGAGCTACCCTGTTGACAAATTGCAAACCTGATAAAGATAAAGTTGAGAATTCATCTTAGAAGATGAAAAAACATCTAAAAGAACAAAAATGGAGGAAAAATGAGCCTCGAAGCCTTTGGGCTGTTTTCCAAGCCTCTTCCTGAGCCATAACCCGATCGCGTTTCTACATTTCAAATAACCCGATTGGGTTCTGAAAAATAAAAAGTATGTTTTCAACTCCTACATAACCTAATCGGGTTCTAAAAAAAAAAGTATGTTTTCAACTCCTCCATAACCCGATCGGGTTATGAAAAAGTAAAAATTGTGCATTTTACTCTCTCTCTCTCTCTCTCTCTCTCTCTCCTTTGTTCTTATTTTTTTAGAACCTGATCGGGTTCTGAGGAATTAG
>MU228155.1:1479308-1517092 GCA_018584345.1 Thuja plicata | reverse complement strand
TGTTAAGAGACTTGATGCTTCAATGGTTAAACTGAAACACAATGACCTGTTTCTAATGCAACTTGAATTGCAGATTTTCAGATCTATTTAAGTACATTACCTCTCTGATCAATGTATCAATTCAATTTTTTATGCTCCACACTTTCTTCTCTGTGATGTTGTGTTTCACTGTTCATCAGTGTCTGTAGAATTTTTTAGCTCTCCTTCAGCTTGATTGATCAGGACTGTATGAAGTTATCCTTCATTAGTTTCTCTTCAGCATCCTCTTTCTATTCACTATCTCTTCATGATTATTCAGAAATGAATTAAGCTTGTCTCTTATATAGACATGATATTCACCGTTTCTTGATTCTTGATTCTTGGCGTGAAAAAAAATCTAGCCAATCTGATTTAAAGCATAACTTTTGATTTATCTCGTAGTTATCTTTATGCCAACTTTAAAAATCTTCTTTAAATCAATCACTTAACTCTGGTCGAACAAAACAATGAAAACAACCAGTTAAGTCTATCTTTAACTCTTTCCAGCTAGATATTTTGTCATTTTCTAAACTCTCTGTTATGTTGGTCAACTCTGTAGTTAGTCGTCGGTGACAACTACCAATTCTGTTGGTGTGACTCCAGTCAGCTTCGGCATCTTCGTCCGTCAGGCATCATTGGATTTTACTCATCGGGCAACTCTATTCTCATCTTGTCGAGCATCCTATGATTTTTCTTCATCAAGAAATATTGTCTTCTACTCATTGTGTATCACTGTGACTTTGGTTCTTTGCCTTTACCGATGGTGTGCTCTCCTTCGGTGTTATCTGTCACTTAGTGAATACTTAACTTTTATGCATTGCTGAAAGCCTAATCTTTGTTCCATTTATTCTCTGAAGTCTTTGGCATTATATACATGACCGTACAGATGATATCAAGTTGACATCAATGACAATACAAACCATTAACTAATTTAATGTCTTGCATTATCTTCAACTTAACATTATCAAACATTTAATCAGTTACATGTCATCAAAACAAAGCTCATATTGCAGAATGTTAGGGGCATGAGGGCCCCTAAAAAACATTGTATTATAAAACTTATTTTTGCAACGAAAGAAAAAATCTTCTTATTACAAGAGACAAACTCTAGTTAGAATAATGGGTAAAATTTAAGCAGCAAATCAGTTCCTTGGGAGGGAAATCAGTTGAGGTAGAAGGAAACTTAATGGGGATGGCGATTATTTGGAACTCAAATAGAATCATTTTTTATAAATTGGGAGAGAGTGAGAAATAGAAAGGTGGTTTAATTACAAGTTATTATAGAAGTATTAAATTCATAATTATAAATGTCTATGGACCCATTCCTACAAAAAAAGAAAAAGAAATTATGGAATCAGATGACCCTTTTTCTTTAAAACTTCAAAGATTAAGCAATCATTCTTGGAGGAGAATTTAATGCAATTATTCATCTTCCAGAGAAGAGTGGGGGTCTTAGAAAAGAAATGCAAATGCAAGTGGATTTCAGAAATGTGGTCATTTTTAACAACCTTTTGGAAATAGAAGTGGAAAATGGTGTGTTTACATGGAATAATAAAAGGTTGGGTTTTAGTCAGATAGCATAAAAGTTGGATCTAGATTTTTCTTTAAAGGTGATCTAGAAAAAATTTCATATAATTTAAAATCCTCCATTGTGTTAATCTCTAGTTCATATCATTTCCCCATTTGGCTTGAGGTTTTGGAACAAAACAAACCTCAGTTTTGTCCCTTTAAATTTGAGAATATGTGGATGAAGCATGAACTATTTTTTAGGATTATTTGAAAGTAGTGGTCAAAAGGCCAGTTTGAAGGATCTAAATTGTTTTGTTTTGTAAGCAAACTGAAATTAATAAATCAAAATTACCTAAATGGAATAGAGAACGATTCAAAAAAATATTTGGCTCAAAATATTTATCAAGAATAACATTAGAGAGTTGAAAGAGGATGTGATTTAGAATTGTATGAATGTAAATCAATTCATTAGAGAAAAATAATTGTTAAAGAAATAAGAGAAGGTATTAGCAAAATAAAAAAAATATGGAGACAAATCTCAAGAGAAGTCGGGTTAGAGGAAGGAGGAAAGAACACAAAATTCTTTCAAAACATCACAAAACAAAGAAGAAGCATTAACATAATTCAAAATTCAAGTGATGAAAACAACATCTCAATTGAGGATCTTGAATAAATAAGCAAAAATGTAGTGCAATTTTTCAATGATATTCTGAATAATGTAGACGGGTCAGACTACGAAGCTCATATTTTAATGTTAGAAGGAATACCAAAGATTATTTCAGAGGATCAAAAAAGTCTTCTTAATTCCAAGATGGATGACGGAGAAGTAAATAAAGCTCTCTTCCAACTCCATCCATATAAGGCACCAGGGCTAGATGGTTTTCCAGCCATAATTTTTCAAAAGTGTTAGCATATTGTGGGGACAGATTTGACAGAGGCATTGCAGGCAGTAAGGAATGGGGGTATATTTTTTTATAGAAATTAATAATACATTTATTTCACTAATCCCTAAAAAGGAGAAGGCCACATTGTTAGATGAATTTAGGCCAATATACTTAAGCATTACAATTTATAGAATCTTGGCCAAGATTTTAGCTAATAGTCTCAAGGTCATTTTACCATGCATCATATTTGAAGATCAAACAATATTTTTTCTGGGAAAGTCAATCTTTGATGGGGTAATAATAGCATAGGAGGCTATCCATTTAGTTCAAAAGACAAAGGAACCTAGTATGATCATTAAATTGGATATCGAAAAGTCTTATGACAAAGTTGATTGGAGATTTTTATGCAAGTGTATAGAAGCATTTGGATTTGGTAGAGTATGGATAAATTTAATTTTTTATTACATATCAAGTCCTAAATATTCAGTGCTCATAAACATACTCCCACAGGGTTTTCTTGATTGCTCAAGGGGTATTCACCTAGAGGATCCCCTTTCTCCCTTTTTATTTATATTTATGGTAGAGGCCTTGGGAAGATGACTATAGAAAGCTCAAAATAATGGCATCATAAAAGGAATTAGAATAAAAACTATAGTCCCAACTATTATCCATCAACAATTTACGGATGACACTGTGCTATTTGGAAAAGGAGAAAGAGAGGAAGCCAAATCTTTTTAGAGGATTTTAAAAACTTATTCTAGTGCTTCAGGGAAAAGTATTAATCAAGAGAAATAAAACATTTTTTTCTTCTCTATAAAAGCTACAACTTAAAGGAAAATCTTAAACATTTTGGGGTTTAAAGAAGGAAAGTTACTATGCTCTTACTTAGGTATCCCATTAGATAAAAAAAAATAAGATACATAAAGATTTGAGATGGAATGGGAGAGAAGATGGATAATAAGTTGCATGCATGGAAATGAAGATGGTTATCTTGGGTAGGTAGAATAATAATGTTAAAAGCAACATTATCAGCGATCCTTATTTCTCTCGTGTCTTATCTTTGTTTATCAACATAAGCATATGGTAAATTGATAAAAAAAAATGAGGACCTTCTTTTGAAGGGGAACTGATATTAAAAACAAATATATTTCAATTGCTTGGAATAAAATCAGCAGACTCATAGATGTTGGAGGACTGGGTGTTAAAAATCAATTATGGAAAAATAAAGCTTTAGGAGCAAAATTATTTTTGGAAACTTTATAGAGAACCTAATTTGAAATGGGTTAGGATTATAAGAGGTGAATACTTCTCAAAGTCAGATCATTCATTTATTTCTAGGCTCACAGACTTCCCCAGAGGATCTCACATATGGATTTTTATTTTATCTTGTGGTAAGATTATAACTGATCAAATCTTGTGGAATAGAGCCAATGGGAAAAATGAACTATTCTTTTGGAGGTCATGAGGAGGTTAATCGACAATTTGGAATCTGATGGACACAAGAAAAATTATACAAAAATGTGAAAGCTCATGGCGACAATACTTTAAATATTATGCTATTTTGGATCAAGTAAATTCTTTAAAGATGACATTGGAAATCGTGGGAGGACTTGCATATATGCCACAAGAAGATTTAGCATAATTAAAGAGAATTTTGGAAAATAGACTATTAGTATTTAGAGAAGAGGAAGATGAAATAATTTGGAATGGATCTAAGTTAGGAAACTATAATGCAAAAAATAGATATAGAACCATGACTAAAAAGAAAGGATTTCAAAAGACTGGCATCCCTATTCATTTATGTTGGAATAAGTTGTGTCTACCAAAAGGAGGGATATTTTCTTGGGTAGCTCTTCAAGGTAAGATATTAACAACATAATGGTTTAGAAAGAAAGGTTGGTATTGGCTATGTGCTAGACTTGGATGGTATACAACTCTACCAAACGATATCATGTCATTGTTTAAAGATTGGCCTAATCTTTATTCTAGTAGCTTGTTTGCTAGTTTATGGATAATTTCACCTTCTTTATTGATTTGGGAACTTTGGAAAGAAAGGAACTGAAAAAAAAAATTTAGGAAAAGAAATTGGAATGGGATCAATGGGCAAATATATTAGAAGTGAATATAGTAGAAATTGTGAATTCAAAATCTAGAACTTTCTTAGGTAAGAAAACAAAATATACCATTTGGGATGATATGATGAAAATAAATTGGTTTGGATTAACAACGCCTAATTTTATAGGAAGAATTGAAAATAATATAAAAGACAAAAAAATCCTAATGCAAATGGATTCCACCCAAACAAGGATGGGTAAATTTGAATTTTGATGGAGCTTTGAGAGGTGATCCTAGTGTTTCTGAGACTGGATGTGTTATTCACTTAGAATATGGTGAAGTTTTATCATAATTTTCAAAAATTTTGGAACACGATATGAATAATATTGAAGAATTCAAGGTGGTGGTGGAAGGTCTAGAATTATGTAAGGAATTAGGATTCAGAAGGGTGGAAATTGAAGGTGACTCTTCCCTAACTATCAATGCTCATAGAACCAGGAAGACTCTAAATTGGAGATTGAAGTCCCTTCTTAATAAGGCTTTAGAATTACTAAAATTTGTTTGACAGTACTATTTTTAATCATATTTATAGAGAAGGGAATGGTAAAGAAAATAAATTGGCCAATCTAGGGGCAGATGGAAAAAATATTAGGGTGATTAATACTTGTTAAACTTCAGTATCCATTATGATTAATTTAATTAAGATGAAGAATATTGTAGGGAATTTCAAATTCAAAAAGAACTTTTAAGGGAGGCATATTTGAATTTTAAATAGAATTCATAATGGGAGTAGATGAAAATTCTATTCCAATGGATTGGACTATCCTATATAGAACCATTTGAAATTGAATTTTTTGACAGGATATTTCAATTTTGAACAACATTTATTATGAGAGTAGATGAATACTCTTTTCCAGTGCCCTAATCTCTTTAGTATAGAACCATTTATTGTCAGAAAAGTTGGTGCCCAAGGTGAGGCTAAAATAATCAATTATGATTGTCAAAAGCTATGGACGAGTAGTTAAAGAGATAAAAGGATTGTTAGCAATCCTTTTTCTACCACCCTACTACAGTATAAAGTCAATGGTTGTCAGAAAAGTTGATGTCTAATGAGGCTAAAATGATCAAATATGATTATCGAAAGCTATGGAGAAGCATTTATAGAGATAAAAGGACCATTAGCAATCCCTTTTCTACCACCATGTGTTAATTCCCTTATTTATGGTTGGAAAGATGGCATTTTACTTTTAAAAATAGAAATGATATATGATTAAGAAAGCATTTATGATATGAAAGGACATTTTGCATTGAGAGGATCATAATGGAATGGAACACATGCTAGATAAGTTAAAGATTTCATTATGTTAATGACTACCGCCAAAATAGAAAGAAAAAAACTAACTTACTAATTTTGGCAAAATAAAAAAGGAAGTTTGAATTAAGATGTGGCAGTGAATAAAATACTTAGCTGAAAAATGATGGACAAGTTGGCGCTTTAGGAGTTGTCAGGAAGATAGGATTTGATATCATTTCAAAATCTCTCAAACAAATTTCAATACTGAAGTTTAACAAGTATTAATCACCCTAATATTTTGGTTAAATATTGGTTAAACCATAAGCAAAGGTATAGTTTATTTGGTTCGTAGGACATGGTAGAAAGTTTTATTTATGCAAGAAATATCAATTTTAGCAGAGAATAAAGGATTTTAGACATTTAATTGTAATAATATTGAGATTAAAGGCAAGAAGAAGAGTTTTTTTTAGATTGACTAGAAAAAGAGGTGAAAGGGAAAGATTAAAGAAAAGAAATGGGGATCATATCTGTAAAATATAGAGGTGGTTGCATGGTGTCAGCAATCATATTCTAGGTTAAAAGACCTAAAATACATGTCGCATTTCAAGGAATAGTGATTGGGCAAAGAATGTAGGAAAATCTGCTAGATCTACATATTATGTTGTCAAAAATTATTTTGGGATTCTGGGGAGGGATTTTATTACTGCAAATCATAAATATAGGGTGAATATGGAAATTGTAGCAGTGTTTCTATCTATTTTGTCGCATGTAGGTTTGAGCAAAAGGACTGCAAAAATACTATGTTGAAAGCTTTTTCATAGGGACTTCCTAATTGATATGACCAAAATTCTTAGGAATATTGATGAAAATCTCACAATCCTGATATAGAAGCATTACGATATAGCAATCTTTAATGGTCATCCTCCTAAAAGATGCCCAATATTGGACATTGAGGACCAAAGAATATTTAGAAGTAGGAGATTTAGAATTAGGATGAGGATTGATTTTCTAATGAATCTATACAAGCTTCAGCATAACAAGGGTCCAAGTTGGGTACAATATTTTCTCAAAGAAGAGAATTTGGTGGCATAAAATTAAGGAGAGTGGAGACTTCGTAGCATGGATGCGGGTCTCCTAAAAATATTTTACTCCCAGGCTCCTCCACCATAGGATATAGAATACTGGGATCTAGATTGGAGTGTTGAACATGTGGTATTAAGAATTAAGAAGGATTCAGGAGCAAAGAGGTCAGTCTACAGTTTTCATGCAAAAAATGGAAGATGTTGCAGTTGTTTCTGCTGCTGGGAGCAAGTCGTGTAGAGGTAGAGGACGTCGACATGGACGGGGTGGCTAGAATATTGTTTCTCCAGGAATCAAAGATAAGATTGTTTTAGTTTTTTGTGAATTCTAACTACTAGTTTTATGGTGTGAAGGACAACTTTATGCAACCTCTAAAAATTAGTTTTTGGATCACTCATTTTGATCTCTAAGTGAATAGTTCTTGTAATGGTTTAGTGGTGTTCTTTCAGAATTTAAGTAGTTTTACTATGCTTATTTTAGTAGTTTTAATAATATTATCTTAAACTTCTTTCATATTGTATATATTGGGCATATTATTAATATATTTCTTGCTTTAGCTTTTTGTCGATAAAAAAAGTGATTTTTTTTTTTTTTTTAAATAAATTTGTTTTTTATAAAGTTGAGATTTATATATTGTAGAAATTATTTATCTACTTTATGATTGGTTTAAATTTTTTGGTGTTATAAGAGCAAATTTTTAGGAATGATAGATTTTTCAAGTTTTTTTGAGATTGCTTTATAGTTAAAAAAATAGATGTTTATTTTAAACATTTTTATTTATTTATTATCTATAATTGTAAATAATGTGATTTTTCTATATAGATATATAAATTTTAATTTTTTTCATTTATGAAAATATAGGTAATAAAATCAATTAGCTATTTAATAGAGATTTGATTCACACTATTTAAATAAAAATTAAACTTTTTCATTACAATAATTACACAAAAATAATTCTACTATAAAAGCTCATGTATTCATTATAATTATAATTTTTTGTTTCAAATCATTAGATTTTTGTAATATTTTTCTAAAACCATAATTTTTTTTGTATAAGGTGGCAGAGCCACTTGATATATTATATTACTATTTTAACTAGTTCAAAGGGCTCCCAGAGAAAAGAACGAGAAAGAAAAACTCTGATCCTTGCCCATAAATACAAATGGGAGCCTAGCTCCAGAAGTGTAGTTTGGTAAGAGAGAGAATAGAGAATTAAACAAAAGTATCCGAGCATCAGCCATAGGCAAGTATAGAAAATTATCAACCTATTGACTACCCAAGAAGGTACAATGAGGCCATATGCCCATAATAAAATACATATCATGTTGGAGTTACAAATAAACTCAGAAGAATAAAGAAGCCAACACATATACATTAGCTTAGAAAGTGAAGTCCCCAAAATGAAATAAGCAACAACGACCACTTGAACCATAATTTTATATTTTAATCATTTTAATATATACATGATAATTGCATAATCAACTACTTTCCCTTCAATGTTTATATTATAAAATTTTATAATTATTAACAATATTTTTATTAAGACCATTATAATTAATAATTTTCATTTTAATATATACAAAATAATTTCATAATTACATATTTTCACTTCAATGTTTATATTATATAATTCTTTTAATAATTATTAGTAGTTATTTTATTAAGACTCGTTATAACTAATATTTTTTTGAGTAAGTTAATAGTTGTTATGGGCAACACCCTTTGTATTAATTTCATATAAAGGAGGATGTGGAGGATGTGTGAGAATTGTAGGAGAAGAAGCTACCTCTATTTGTGGGATAGGGAGTGTCTCAATTGATGATAAGCATAAAAATGGTGATATATATTATGTAAGATGATTGAGACATAACTTGTTAAGTGTTAGTCGGATGTGTTAGAGTAAATGGTGTTTTACCAATTACTGTTTACTTAATTTACATAGGTCAATACATTTATTAGGTAGATGGATATCATTGAGTCTCATTTGGGCTCTAACTCATCCTAGAGGATATTGTTGAGTTTTGCCAGGACTCTACTTCCTTTAGGTTGATACAATTGTCTCAACCTTTCCACTCTTCCTAACCATTTTCCTATTTAAGCAGAGCCTATTGTACCTTTGTACTCACCTCATTACAATACAATTCTTGTGTTGATTATCTCTTCATTCTGGAGGATGTCTGTAGACTAGCTCCTAGGTATAAGATGACATATCCTAACATGGTAGCAGAAAAAAAAACCTTGTAGCTCCTTCTAGCTCTTCTTCAGAGTTTTCATCATTTTTTTGAATTTTGAGGTCTCACCCATAGACCAACATACGAAGTCGTAAATAGATTTGTGCTAGTATATTTGAAGTGCTCAAAGGCTCACTTTTCTCATTGAGACTAGCACATGCATGTGCTGATATCACATTAGATGTGATGGTTAGTTGTTAAGGACTCACCATTGGCACATTAGATGTGATGGTTAGTTGTTAAGGACTCGCCAATGGCACATTTGTGCTCATATGGAATAATTGACCACTTTTGTGGATTCATTTCATAGTCTATCAATTGGAGATCACTATTCTTCCTAGCCAATGAATGATGGTTCGTGTGAGTTTTTTGGTATTATGCAATAGTTTTTACTATGGGTTGTGTAAACTTTGTTATGAGTATAGGGGCGATGCACTAATTTTCCACCCGACCTCACCACTTCATTTCCATTGTGAATCTCGCCACTTCATTAGCTCCATCCTTGCCCCTCCATCTAGGAGGGGCCTTTTTTTGACATGCTAAGCTAATGGCCCCATGAAGGACCAAACCCTCAACCCTGGGGACTTAAGAGGGGTAGGTCATTTTTCTTCACCTTTTAGCCTTAATATGCAATCATCTTCAAATGATAATAACATGAACATTTGAAAGTCATTTTTTGGCAAAGCAAGTATTTTCACAAAGTTGATTATGTGCACTATCCATTGGTGCAATTTTCTCAAATTTTTGCTTGATATTTTGTCCTTTGGATCAGTTGATAATTCTAACTAAGCACTATTTTGTATACACATTATATCTAGTGTCCATCCATGTCATTTAGGATTTTTGCACACATGGTGTGTCATATTATTATATTCACATTGAATTATAAAGTCCCATCGGGGATAGTGTTGATCCTTTGTTTGTCAATCACAACTTGTCAAAGTGAGAGTTACTCTATGACAATAAAAGAATCATTGATATTCTTTCCTCATGCGAGTGTGTAGCTTGACACACACCCTTTTATCAGTTGCAAATACTCTTTTAGTCCCTTATGAAATAACATGGTGACACACCATTTCACTGGATCTATCATGCCTCATCCGAGTCAACACTATGGGGGGGTTATCATACTTTTTGTGCTAATGCTTCCTTGGTTTCACTTGAAGTGCATTGAGAAAATATTGCATTCTTTTTTGTGGAGGCTCCTTGGTTTCTCTTGAAGTGTATTGAAACACTCTTGGATTCCTTTTAGACTCTTGCACTTGAATTTTAAACTTGGTTGTCAAGTGATAATGGTGTCACTCAAACAACATCATTGGTTGTGTAGTGAAGGTCACTCATACAGATTCATGTGTCATCTGTATCTTCCATCAACAGATGATATTACAATTGTTTCCATTTGATTACTATTTGAGAAGTGTTATTTGGAGCTCTCATACAGATTGTTGTCTTCTTGATCATCATATTTTTTAGAGGAGATCATCAAATATAGCACCATATTAGTCATTAAAAATAGTCCATAGATTCTTTGTACTAACAAGATGTTCATGTTCATAATTTTCTGACATCTTTTTGAAGGCTTCTTAAACCTTCTTATTCTCTCTTTTGGAGAGAATTTTTCTCTTATTGGGTTTTCTCCCTTTTTCTGATTATGAGAAATTGCATTACAGTTGTACATGGGTACCTAACATGGCTTTGTTTTCTAGACCCAAAAAACATCTCTACTATATTTTTGTACTCCCTAAGTTTCCCTTAAGGAGGGGTATTGGAGTAAATGGTGTTTTACCAGTTTACTCTTTACTCTAGCTCATCCTAGAGGATATTGTCGAGTTTAGTCAGGACGTTACTTCCTCCAAGTTGAGACACTTGTCTCAACCTTGTCCATTCTTCTTAGCTTCTCTTGCCTATTTAAGCATAGCCTATTGCACCTTTGTAATCACCTCATTACAATACAATTATTGTATTGATTATCTCTCTATTTTGGAGAATTTCTATATTCTAGGTCTTAGGTATACAATGAACTATTCTAAAAATGTGTGCAATAAAGTTTATGAAGTTCTCTTTTGTAAATTGGTTGTGAGATCAGAAAAGGAAACAATAGGAAATTACTAAAATAAGTAGAAATATTTATTATATCAGAGGCAAGAGTGAGAAAAATTGTTTGATAACTCGGAGTAATGAGAGTTGGTTGTGGCATAAGGGATTAGGACATGACAATTTTTTATAATATGGTAAAAATTAGTACTACTATAGTAGTGAGAGATTTACCAAAGATTGTTAAACTGAATGGGACAACATGTAGAGATTTTTTATTAAGCTTTCAACCTAATGCAATTGGAGGTCAATGAGGGGTCCACTAGACCATTCACTAAAGCTTGAAAATTTTCGCAAAATAATTAGATGAAATGAACGAGGTGGAATCCTTATGGGGTAAGCTTTGACTTTTTGACTCTCTAGCTTGCACCATTAAGCTAGTGCACATGTTATATTTAATTATGCAATCATGCAAGAGAATAGGTTGTTGATCTTGAGTAACTTGCATGAAAAGTATGTTAGTATAACATGGGTTTCTTGCATTGATCAGGCAGGTTGTGAGATGAAGGTGAAAAGTGCAATGACGCAAGGCTCTTAGTCATCCATGTGTAGTAATGTGTGTGGATTTTAAAGCTAGGGAAAGGGATCAACATGTGACCAGTCAAATAATTTGAGTGACTAGGTGGGGTTGGTCACATGTATTATTAAAGGACTTCAAACTAGTAACAGTAGATATGTATACCTATTCAACTTAAAGGGCTCAATTTTTATCTTATAAAACTGAAACTTGGTATCAAAAACCAATGGAGAAATATAACCATAGAGCCCTATACACTATTAGGGTTTAGGGTTTTAGGCCTTTTGTAACCCCTAATGGGTTTTAGGTTGCAAATCTATGCAAAGTACATAAAACCAAAACAAGTGCAGAAATGGGCAACTCCTAACATACACTATTGTTGAAGAACTAGTTTGGAAGCTCTAAGAACAATTATGTCAAAGTCAAATAATTTGTAGAATTTCAAAAAATTCCCGAGGTAATAATCAATATAAATAAGATTCTTAACGATGTTGATACCAAATGGATTTCATTGTGTGGACTAGTGAAATGATTTTTCTCCAAATATAAAATCCTTGATTGGACTAATGTACAAATGACTCCACTCAATAGATAGATCTCCTTAGGTTTTTCATAGATGAAGTAATGTAGAGACATTGTTAATCTTGGCTAGTATTCTCTCCATATTGGACCAAATGAGCTCACTTTTTAAGCAAAGCCCAAGAAAGAAATATGCATATTTAAGAATGTACTAGTTTAGGTAGAATCCATTAATAAATCTAAGATTACCTTTTACTTTTGTATTTTCTTTCATTTGGTATTTTGTTTGTATTTATGTTTATAAGATAAAGGTTCATGTATCTTACTTTTCATCTTGTTCTTCAACACATTTTATCTTCTTTGGCAATTGGTGGCTATAGGATAAAGCTATTTTTGTCCTATAATGTTAAATTAAATAATATTTATGATTTATTCAAGCATATTTTGTAATCAAATGATTTGTAAAGTATAGTCTAGTTTGATGTTGTGGAGGGGGAATTTCCTATAATACCAAATAGGCCTAGTCATCATCTACTATAATTAATTAACAAAGCTATCTACTTGATTGAATATAACTAAATAAAACAATGTGTATCTCCATCCATGTAAACATATTTTTATGTTGAATCACTAGGTAACTAAACATGTCATTCCTCCTTTACATGTTTAATGGACTCAAAACATGAGAAGCCAAACAATATGACTATAATGTCACGACCAATCATCTAACTAAACAAGTTGATATTTCTAGACATTTTAGATTGATGGTCCTAGATCCCATCCTTGATCTACATTGCTTTTACCCATGTGATTTCATTTCTCATCATAATAAGTTCTTTATTTTCCATGAATAGTCATTACTTCTTTGATGCTATTGATTTTTGTAGTTGTTATTTTGATTCCATGAAGATGTATAGTGATTATCTTCTTGATTCCCTATATTAGCATGCCTCCATATGTCTTCCTCTCACAATGATATGGATGCCTATGCATTGCACTCTTTGCTATCACTTAAGCCTTATATGATTCTTAACTATTTTTTACCACTAGTTCTATTACCCATGAAGAGATTTCCAACTATAGATTGTAACACTTGCATTCTATTGGAGCTTTGACAGTGTTTGGATTTGGCACTTCAAAAATGAATAAATACTTTGAAACCCAACCCATCTAAAAATTTCTTCTCATTTCTCACTCGCACTCCAATTTTTTTGGTTTTCTTTTCCCTTTTGTGTAATTCCACCATCATCACCTATTGTAGTATTGTCATCAACATCATCACTGACATTGTCGACAACAATATCTACAACATTATCAATAACATTAAACCGCCTCACAATAGGTGCTTAGTAATCATGCCCAAAGCCTCTCTTAGGAATATTTTATTCAATCTAAGGATCACTTCTCCCACCATGAGATGCATTTAGTTTGTCAACCCAAGGACGTATACTTGAAATGGTACGGCACACTATGTGCACTAAGTTCCTTAAAGATTCACTCTACCTATGCTGTAGGAAAGTAAAATACATGAAAGGAATATATACTAGGGCTACAGAAAAGGAAACACACCTAATCCTTACTAAAATGAACACTAAAAATTGTAAACTCTACTTAAGCCTATTCTTTCAACCTAGAGCATACACTATAACTATCCTTGTAGGTGCTGCAAGAACATTCACAAAGTACAATGTTGTAGGAAGAAAATGTAATCTTCTATCTAGAATGCTGGAAATGATGAAAGTAAATCTAATCTACTCTACTCTAATCCACCTCCCAAGTGGGCCCCCTTGGTCAGCTTCTGCTAATCTATTACCACAGAAGATAAACCAAAAGTCACTTCATTATGTTCCAAGAACTGATTACATGAGAATGGTATGTAAAACTGAAAATGAACTTGTTGTGCAAGATACAATCAGAACATTGTATTCCAAAATCTCTAAACTTACAAAATAACAGTCTCCTCCCTATAAATAGAGGATTGACTTCATTATTCTAAAACAAAAAAGGAACCATCTAACTGAAACTACACCAGAGAGAAAAAACTAGAAACACAACAGCCCACGACATATGAAATGAAGTTTGGGCGATCGAGTCAACATGCTAGAAGTGTGAAAGGAATATAGAAGCACTACATTCATGCATTTGTGAAATAGTGGCTCCTTATTTGCGGTAGTCGTGTCTTCTAATGCCATGATGGTTATCCGTTCGTAGCTGGTCTTTAACATTCTCTTTGAATGTTGTCGACCACTCCCAAGCGGCTCCTACTTCTTGGTAGGTTAGATATCATGCAAAGATATTCATACAAGTAGCCTAATCAAATTAATCTAAATATTAGAACACACATTCTGATTATTATATGAAATACTGTAATATATATAATATTGCACAATATGACGTATCTATTCTACCCATAGGTTTAATGGTTCTATCTGTACTTTGACATAAGTTCAACTGATTATAATTCCATAATTGTTTTGGTAATACTTAAAAATAGAGTATAAAGATTAATATAATAGAGACGGTAAATGGTCTCATCATCTGCCCCTTGGTATGCTGAATGCTTGTCCTCAAGCATTACATCTTCTAGTAGTTTCTCTAAAATCTCCAACCTCTATCCTCCCTCGCCTCTCGCTCTTGAAAGTGTAGTAGAACCCCCTTGTCTTCTCCCAGACATCCACTCTGTTTTCCTCCTGCAGTCGGTCAAGCCTATCGGTATTGATGTCATACAGGGGCCAAAGGAGCATTGGTGGCTGCATGGTGAGTGGACACTAGAGTTCCTATCTAATTTGCCTTCCCAGTTGCATGTACTTTGGTTCTCTTTGAATAGCTTCTTGGAGGTTGATAGGACTGTGTGGTTCTAATTTCTTCAATGCCTCGAATAACCTACCCCATCTGCATCTGGCACCAGCTAGCGCTCTCTGAAAGATGAAGTAAGACAAACTGTCATACTCTGCATAGACCTCTATTCGAATCCAAAAATTTTTATCCCTGGTTTCCTCCTTAATTTTTCCATATGTAAAATTGATCCAATCTCTAAGGAGTATATCTGGCTTGCTTCTTTCTTCTCTTAATGGTAATGGCTCTATTTTCTCTTGTTCCCTATATTTTTCTAGCTATCTTTCATAGTTGTCTTCATTGTACATCTAGGACATTAATCCCCTTAGGTGTACATCCCCTATATAAAGTAAAGGGTTCCACTTAGTCTCTGCTAGAATGATGAAGTTATGCATGTACAATTCACAAAGTAGATTTTTCTGCCATGAAGGAAGGGTCTAGTAAAGGCCATAAAATTCTTGGGCTGACTTGAACTCAGAGTCTATATCTTTAATGGTCATCATTAGTTGGAACAAGAGGAACTATTCTTTCAAATAGATGGTATAAACCCTAGGAGGTGATCTACATGCAATTATTTGATTAGCCAATTTGAGGGCATGATCCATCTTTTGTTTCTACTTTTCCAATTGCTCTTTCAATTCTACAATCTCATCTCCTTGCTCTATTATGACTTTCTTCAGTTTCTTTTGCTCTTCTCCCCATAGAGTTGTTGTTAAAATATACTTATTATGTAATCCAAAGATAAGCGTCTGCAAGGTGATTGGGCCACAATCTTCTGCTTGGTTACTCTGCCTCCTATGTTCCTTCCATGACTATTCTAAGAAACTTATTAACCAAGTTTTATTGTAGGGCACTAAGGTAGTTTCTATGTAGGCTGACTGATGGGTTACTGAGGCACTCTCCTTATTTCTTTCTATAATATCCTAATGGATTTCTTGGTGACTATTTTGGTGAACATCAGGTTCAGCTTCATAAGTTTCTGTTGAATGTGGAGGAAAGTCTTGAATTGCAGACTGATTTGGGGAGTTGTCTGGAATGATTTGTACATGGGGTCATTCATCAAATTGCAAAGGAGAAGTAATTTGGACTTCTAAGGTCACTCTAGGGAGTTGTCATCTCATTCTAGGGCTTCTTCACATAGGGGTATCTTCAACCTCTACATTCTTTTTCATAATATCATTCTTCGGCTTCTCTACTGCAGAAATAGCTACTGCAGGAACCGACTTCCTTTTCTTCCCCTTTGAATCATTAGGGGTTTCTGGCTTGGCTGCAGGAATGGAAGTTTCTCCCTCTAATTTTCCTTTTCCTTTGGTTCAGGAAGAAGTGGGTACATTTCTCTCATGAGAAAGTAAAGGAATACTTTCTTGCAGATTATGAGTAGGTAAAGGCATACTTTCTTGCAGATTTTCATTTTTTCCCCTGGGTGTCTTGCTCAATGGATGGGTCAATTGGTATTGCATCATCATGACCAGATTGCACATTAGGGTTAACCTGTGGTTGTAGGGTTTTATGCTAAAAAAATTCTGACCATGCCATGGGAGAGGCATCCCTAAGAGATCTTTCTATTAATAATTTAATTAGGGCATGGTGGGTGACAGAATTGACATTTCCTTTTTGGGTCTCCTCAGCACTAATGCATAGCATATTGTACAAGAAATTGGGGACATTTACTGATATATTATGCCTTACATAACACAATAATTTAAAATGATGTGCATGCAAATTGGACAATCTCCCTTCACATGTAAACTACCTGATAATATGCATAGCCAACTTATTATACAGTGGAGGGATAGACATTCTTTTGCACCCTTGTTTTGTAATCTCTAGTTGAGGGTCACCTAGTAGGGTAAACTGGGCCCTAGCTGATCTGGCATCATGAACATTAGGGTAGTTCTCTCCAACCATTGGTAATCCACTAACTTCTTCTATCCCCTCCTCTGTTGTGACCATGGTCAATCCCCATATATTTGCTTGCCCTTTTTTGAATGTACTTGCAAATTCATCTGCTGAGTCCTCATCAAATTCTGTTAACTTTAAGAAATACCCTAACTAGCCACATGCATTAAACCTTCTTACCGCTTCAACATCTAAAAGTAACACACCATGTACTACCGGCTCATGTCTCTATAACTAGCCTCCCATCTGTGCTTGCCAATTTTCAATTTGTCTGCTCTATAGTAGATAAATGTCTTGTTCCTTGAATTTCATAATACTCATTTTTTTTAAACTATGGGCTTCCTTCTGAATTCCTCTGTTATCCTTAGCATGAAAAATGGTGATTTATTTTAACAAGAGAAATTATAGTTCTTACTGTGGGTTTCCACATAAGTTAATTATAAGTCACATCAGGTCTGGCAATCAGAGATAATTTGGGAATAAAGGTACAACAATTGTGCGATATAGTAATGGATTTTAATGAGACAAAGCTGAAGTACAGATTTGAGGTGACGTTAAATATTTTATGAGTAAATAGAAATGAAATTTAAGGAATTAATATACTCCCCTCCCCCCTATGAAACATTGACAAGTGTCCACACTTTACATACTTTGCACGAGGAATGGAACTAGCTTAATGTCGTAATGATATTTTTATTGCAGTACTAGATATAATCATCAAAATTTATGCGCTAAAAATGGAAAAAAAATGAAAATCTTGTACCTATCATTTGATCTTTGCACGTGCTAGAAAAATGTGGCAAGATTGGAACAAAAGTGGTGGTGGTTTGCATCAGCGTACTCAGCTCTTATTAAAAGCAAAGAAAGGAAAAGTTTGATGACATGGAAGGTGGGTGGGTGGAAGATAGAGAAATGAGATGAGTTGGAAAGAAGAAGTGGAAAGTGAATGAAGGATTTAACTTCATGTAAACATGAAGTTTTTATTATGGACATGCTTGATGGAATTCTATTGAAGATTTGTAGGAAGAAGGTTTGCACCCTCTGCTGCAGGAAGTGTTACCTGTTGCTCGTTTCAAATTTGTTGTCAGAACTGCTGCAAGAAGTCTTCTTTTGTTTGAGGTTGGTGATACAACTTTAGCCGATGTCCATTGACTAATAGCTTGAAATGTACTGGATCAATTGTGGTCAACTGGACAGCTCCATTTATGAATACATGGTTTATTTCATATGGCCCCAGCCATCTTGTCTACAACTTGCCTGGTATTTCCTTGAATCTTGAATTGTATAGCAATGCCTAATCGCCAACTTGAAACTATTTGTTCTTAATATGTGATTCGTGCCATTTTTTCCTTTGTTTCTGGACTATTTAATTTCTCTCCAAGGAAGATTTGTGCATTTCATCCAAGGAATTGAGATGCAGCAATCGCTCTTTCTGTACTGCAGGAAGATCAATATTTAACTCCAATGTTGTCCGCAAAGTTTTGTGTTCAAATTCAATGGGTAGCATCCCTTCTTTTCCATATAACAGCTCAAATGGAGTGAACCCTGTAGTGGTTTTCCAGGTTTTTCTATACACCTAGACAACTTCTAACAGTCTGTTGCTCTAGTCTCGGCAATGCAAATGAACTATTTTTGTTAAGATGGCTTCTATTTCCTGATTTGTAACTCTAGCCTATCCATTGGCCTGAGGATGATAAGGGCTTGACTTTCGATGTCTGACATTATATTCTTTCATGAGTTTTTTTATTAGATTGGAAGTGAATTGGGCACCTTGGTCAGTTACAAGTTCTCTCGGTACTCCATTTCTGGTGAAAATTTCATCATACAAAAATTATGCAGCCTTATGATCCCGGGCATGTTTCATAGCTTTTACTTTGACCCATTTGGTCAAATAATCAGTGAACACCAAGATGTAAGACTTCCCATTGGATGGAGGGTCTATTGGACCAATGAATTCCATGCCCCATTTATCAAATGGAGTTACCACCACCTGTGGATTTACAAGCATTTCATCTGATCTAGTTGGTCGGCCCATTCTTTGACATTTTTCATATTTCCTTGTGTAGTTGGCTGCATCCTTGTGAAATGTAGGCCAGTAATATCCAGTTGTTAAAATATTTTGGGCTATCCTTTTTGCTGCAAAGTGTCCCCCACATGGTTCATTATGAAAGGCATGGAGAATTTTATATGTCTCATCTTCTCACACACATCTTCTCATTACTTGATAAGGTCCAGTGTAAAATAGTATGTTATCAATCCAAGAGAAATTAAAGCTTTTCTCGACAAGTAGTTTCCTATCCTTGTAAGAAAAATGTGTTGGCATTTTGTTAGCTGCAAGGTAATTATCTATGTTAGCATACCACAGACTTTGGACAGCAATATGAAACAAATTCTCATCTGGAAATGCATCATCTATTGAAGTAGTGTCTTCTTCAGCATGGTGAATTCTGGATAGATAATTAGCTACTACGTTTTCCTTGCCAGGCTTGTCAACTATAGTAATGTCAAATTCCTACAAAAGAAGAAGCCACCTTGCTAACCTGCCTATAATGGCAAGTTTATTCATGAGATATTTTATTGCTGCATGGTTAGTATGAACAAAAATAGGATAGCCAGTTAAGTAATGATAGAATTTGTTCAGAGAATAAACTTCTGGTAGTAATTCTTTCTCAGTGACTATATAGTTTAACTCTGGTCCATGGAGGCTTTTGCTAATGTAGTAAATTGCATTCTCTAGGTTACTAGACTTTTTTCCTAGGACAACACCTATTGCATAGTCTGAAGCATATGTATGAATGTGAAATGGAAAAGACCAGTTAGGACCCCTAAGTATGGGTGCAGTTATCAACAGTTTCTTAAGCTGCAGGAAGGATTCATTACATTCCCTTGTCTAATTAAATTTGGCCTCTTTGGTAAGAAAAGTATATAGAGGACTAGATATTTGACTAAAATTTTGGATAAACCTCCTGTAGTAGCCAACATGTCCTAGGAAAGACCTAACATATTTTTTCTTTGTAGGAATAGGTAGTGTAAGAATTACCTCTATTTTTGCAGGATCTACCTGGATTCCAGCTTTGGAGATAAAATGTCATAGCACTACGCCCTCTTGCATCATCATGAAGCATTTCTCACTGTTGAGAGACAAGTTATGTTCCTGACATCTGATTAGTACCCTTTCCAAATCCTTCAGGGCTTCCTCAAAGGTGACACCAAATGTAGTAAAGGTGTCCATATATATCTCCATACAATCATGTGATATGTTAGCAAAGATGTTGATTACAACTCTCTGGAAAGTAGCTGGTGCATTGCATAAGCCAAATGGTAATATAGAATAAGCATATGTGCCCTAGGGGCATGTGAATGTAGTCTTGTCCTGATCTTATGGAGCAATGTTGATATGATTGTTACCATTGTAACCATCCAGAAAGGAGAAGTATTTCTTACCAGCCAAAGTGTCTAGGACTTGATCAATAAAGGGTAAAGGAAAATGATCCTTCTTTGTGGCATTATTCAACTCTCTATAATCCACACATATCTGCCATTTTCCTCCTTTCTTAGGTACAATGACTAAATTTGATACCTATTTTCTATCAGAGATTGCATAGATGAAGCCAGCATCTAGTAATTTTTGCAATTTAGTTTTGACTATTTCTCTCAATGTTGGATTTATCCTTCTTTGAGGTTGGCTGAGTGGTAAGATGCCATCATTAATGTAGATCCTATGGGTGTAGAGTTTGGGGTTCAAACCTAGCATGTCTCCATAATCCCAAGCAAAGGATTTCTCATGCTTATGCAAGAGTTTTGTTAACAATGCCAATTGTGGGGATGACAACTTGTTGTTTACATGGAGATTGTGACCTAGGGAAATTTCCATAGTAGTTGTTAGCTGATATATGAGGTACTGGACTTGTAGCTACTTCACATGGTAATAATTGGCTAATTATCTTAGGGCTTGACGGAAAGACACAGTCCTCATAGGTACATAGTTGTAGAATAGAAATTTTTGAAACATCTTTTTCTACTATACACTCATTTGTAAGAATACTTTGTATTACATCATCTTCCTCTTGAATTTTTAGAAAAGACTGTCTATGCATCATCATAAGCTGGGTGACAAAGTTGACCTCTTCTTCCTCATCCCCTAGTTCTGGCCAAATAGGATCTCTCAAGTCTAGCTGAGGCTGGGCAAGAGGATAGAGTGCTAGCTTCTTTATTTCCTGACCATTTGAAATTGTCATACTTCCTGATCTGCAAGTAATTTTTGCATCAGTGGTGGCTAACCAAGGTCTCCCTAGGATGACTAGATAGCCAGCATAGTTTAGTTTTGGTGATAAGATGAGAAAATCAGCAAGGTATTCTCATGAGTCTAAGGTGACTACCACATCTTCTATAAGACCATCTGGAGTGACTAATGAACTATCAGAAAGTTGTAATGATGTTGGATTTTTTCTCAAACCCTCTATACTTAGTTTGTGCTTTGTACCTTTGGTCATTACATTTATGGCTACTCCCAAATGAACTAAAGTTTTTTTTAACAGATTGTCCATTAATTATCAAGTCAACTACTGGACTTCCAGGGTCTGAGTACTTGGCTATAACTACCTTTCCCAACATGATATCCATAATTTTCCCTATTACATGAACTCTTTGAGGGTCCTTCTTTTTCCTTCCAATATTTTTAAGGCATGCGTCCTTAATAGATTTTCCATAGATAGGAATGCCTTTTATAGCTTGAAACAGAGGGATTTGGATGTGCATATTTTTCAACTACTCAAGAATATCAAACAACACTTCTTCTTGGGATATAGGATTTTCTATGGTGAGCCTTTGTAGAAAAGGAGGGTCAATTGAGGTCTTAACATAAGTTTTGGTGGGTTTTTGAGTTGATTGGGTGGTATTTTGTAATGTAGCCTCTAGAAGAGGTGTTGATGTTGCAGTAGTGTCTGCAACTTCTATGATAATAGGATGTTTTGGTGCAGGCACAGTAGTACTAGACCTCAAATGGATATCAGATATCTCAAGTGCGTAGGCAGGGTATTATTGTATATCAGTGGTATACATTGGTTGCTACTGTTGCTTGCTATTTGGATTTGGTTGTAGCTAAGTAGGCAATTAGGTTTGCTTTGGAATAGGGCTAGTGGCTGTAGGAGGTGGAATTATTATAGGAGAGGGGACTGGCGATGGCAGTTGTGGAAAAGAAAGATTTTAGTTAGGCCACTGTGGAGGCCCCCTCCATTGGTTATTTTGTTGCCAATTTCCTTGCGGTGGTTGCCATTGATTTTGCTGGTTAGGCCACTGGTTATTTTTCCACTAGTTATTTTGCTGGTTAGGCCATTGGTTATTTTGTTGGTTAGGCCATTAGTTATTTTGTTGGTTAGGCCATTGGTTATTCCAGGCTGGCTGAGAGTACTGAGAAGGATTCTGATAGCTTTGGTTTTGCCATTAACTATTGTAAGGATTTGAAAATTGTAATGGGTCCTAAGACATACCTTGTCATGAAGCCCATGGTTGACATTGAGAAATGAAGAGCACTTTCTCATCATCTCCTTCTATTTTCATGTACCTGGTAGGCAAATGTTTATTTTCCAGGTTTGCCACCAGCTTGCATCCACAATCTTTCTTTTGTTTATGGCAATGAGGACAGTACTTAGCTAACTGCAATTTAGCGTCTTCATGTTTCTTCTTGGAAATCATGGTGTCAAGATGCATAGCAACATCATTAATGATGTCTTGCTTGAAATCCACTAGCAAATTAGATATTTCCAACTTAGAAACGCTTGAACTGCTCCCTTTTGTGACTGTAGACCTATATCCTCTACTTTTCTTCCCAGATGATCTGGAGTAGTTGAGACAAATTTTCTTGAGGTCATCCCAAGAAGATTGGGATATTTCCCCACCAGCCATGAGGTACAATGCTTCCAAATAGTTGTCATTCACTCCTCTTAAGAAGACTAGTTTCTGTGGATCCTCTGCCAGAACATGTTGGGGATTCTTCTGCATGGTGTATAAGAAACATAAAACATAGTCCTCCAAGGTTTTGTCCTCCTTTTGTGACATTCTAAAAATTTCATCTCCCCTTGGGTCACTCCCCTTGCAATATTCTTTGTATTTTTGCAGAAACAGATTCGCATCTCATCCCATGTGCCTGCTTTATTTGCTCCTAAGCCTGTGAACCATCGTAAGGCTGACTCCTTTAGTGTTGCTAGAAACAGTTTGATTTTGTGGGCATCATTGTTATAGTCAAAGCTATGATAGAGGATGTCAAACTTGAACAAAAATGTGTTAGGTTCATCAGTTATCAGCCCATAAAACTTCAAAAGTGCAGCAGAGGGTATATTTTTGAGATTGGCATTGTTTATAAGGCTCGGTAGAGGAAACAGGAAAGTAGGTTGTGCCATTACTGGAGGTATTGGGAGTTGGAGTTGTTGTTGGAAAGGAATATTAGCCACAAGATTGTTAACAATAGGTGTGTTTGGGTTAGAATTATCAAGAAAGCTGGCCAAGATTTCAATGAAAGGTCAAAGACCACTTATATCAAAAGGCTCTGCTCCAGCGGAAGATGCTGTAGGAAACTCGGGACTTGCATCAACAAAAGAAAACTCAACTTCTTCAACTTGCTCATTCAAATTCGTAGAATCTCCTAGAATAAATATTCTATATTCATCTCTTCTTCTTCCCCTTCAATGCATGCAAATGAATTCTTCACACTGGTGAAGAAAATTTAAAACTACAACCACTAAAAACTAGCTTAGAAATGAAAAATGACTCAGAAAGTTTCTTAGCTTGACACCATCCCCGGTAGTGGCACCAAAAATGAATCACCTCACAATAGGTGCTTAGTAATCATGCCCAAATCCTCTCTTAGGAATATTTTATTCAATCTAAGGATCACTTCTCCTACCATGAGGTGCATTAAGTTTGTCAACCCAGGGACGTATACTTGAAATGGTATGGCATAGTATCTGCACTAAGTTCCTTAAAGAGTCACTCTACCTATGTTGTAGGAAAGTAAAATACATGAAAGGAATCTATTCTAGGGCTGAAATAAAGGAAACACACCTACTCCTTACTAAAATTAATGCTACAAATTGAAAACTCTACTTAATCCTATTCTTTCAACCTAGAGCATCCACTATAACTATCCTTGCAGGTGCTGCAGGAACATTCACAAAATACAATGTTGTAGGAAGAAACTATAATCTTCTATCTAGAATGTTGGAAATGAAGAAACTAAATCTACTCTACTCTACTCTAATCCACCTCCCAAGTGGGCCCCCTTGGTTTTCTTCTGCTAATCTATTAACACAGAAGATAAACCAAAATTCACTTCATTATGTTCCAAGAACTGATTACATGAGAATGGTATGTAAAACTGAAAATGAACTTGCTATGAAAGATACAATCAGAATATTGTATTCCAAAATCTCTGAACTTACAAATTAACAGTCTCCTCCCTATAAATAGAGGATTGACTTCATTATTCTAAAATAGAAAAGGAACCATCTAACTGAAACTACGCCAGAGAGAAAAAATATGAAACACAACAGCCCATGACATATGCAATGAATTCTGGGTGACCGAGTCAACATGCTAGAAGTGCGAAAGGAATATAGCAGCGCTAAATTCATGCATTTCTAAAATAGTGGCTCCTTATTTGTGGTAGCCATGTCTTCTGATGCCATGATGGTTATCCATTCACAGCTGGTCTTTAACATTCTCTTTGAATGTTGTCGACCACTCCCAAACAGCTCCTACTTCCTAGTAGGTTAGTTATCATGCAAAGATGTTCATACAAGTAGCCTGATAAAATTAATCCAGATATTAGAACACACATTTTTTATTATTATATAAAATACTGCAATATATATATAATATTGCACAATATGACATATCTATTCTACCCATAGGTTTAATGGTTCTATCTGTACTTTGACATAATTTCAACTGATTATAAGTCCACAATTGTTCTGGTAATACTTAAAAACAAATTATAAATATTAATATAATAGAGATAGTAAATGGTCTCATCAAACATCATCTACGACATTGTTATCCAAGTTGATTGACTTAGTGCAACTACCATAGGTATCCATTGGGACATTATCAGTGGCATTGACATCTGAGTCAATTAACCCATTTAAATCTTCATTAATATGAGGTTCAATTATTGATGTTGTAGCTCTATATGATGGATTGTGAAAGTACAACTTTAGATTTCTATTTCTACATTTCAATGGCCTCTCTCATGAAATAGAAGCTACAAGAAATGTCTTCTTCTTTAAGAAGGAATCTAAGGTTATATAGATCCATGATTCCTTTTTTTTCAATTAGAATATAGAATCAACTGGGTTACACAAATAAATTCACAGTTCAGAATTTAGAATTCAAGTATTAGATCTGGATATTTTTCATCCTAGATCACTATTCTAAGTTATACAACCAAAAAAAGAACTATACAAGATACAACAGTACATCATATCAAGTGCTCTGGATTATACAAAAAAGTTGAGGATCCATAAAGGATTAGCTTTCATCTACTCCATTATTAATATCAGTGGTTGCTTCATGATCCTCTATTATGTCATTGTCTGGAGTGTTCTCTGGTTCTTCACTTCTAGTACCAAATGTCAAGATATCAAAGTGATTGTGTTCTTCTATGGAGGATCTGTTGAGACTAGTTTTGGGAGTGATTGTTGTTGTAGGAACTTCATAGGTTGCATTTGATATTTGGATGTCCTTAGGGAATAAGATCAAATCTCCTTCATCGATCAGCCTCTGGAACCTCTCTTTGTAAATTTGGATAGTAGTTGTTACCTATTTCAGGATGGAGAAAAGTGTGAGTTTTGAATTAAACTCAACAAGAACCCTTTTCTTGTTTTGGAAAATATCTTCATTTCTTTGCCTCCAAATGAGCCATAAAACCTCAGTGGTGAAAGTCAACCAAAATCAATTGATCTTGCTATCAAAATCATCAACATAACATGCCAAGATCTCATGCCATAACAGGTTATGCTGGTGATTCCAATAGACTTTATTAAGAAAAAAAAATAGACACATTCAAAGAAGCCCACTGACACTCAAATAAAATATGCTGATAGGTTTCAACAAAATTGCAAATGGAACAAAAAATAACATTCCTAACACCTTGGGAAATAAAATGACCAACAACATGTTTTTTCAGCAAAAAGATCCATTTAAAACATATTTTCTTGGGCTCAAGTTTAGCATGCCACAGAAGTTCAAAAACAAGGGGCCATTTATTGCAAGACCAGCTTAGTCCCCAGGCTTGATTGATGTGGCCAAAGATATTGTCATTGCTATTAAGGAGAAGATATAATTGTTTTCAAGAGGCTTTGCCAAACTGAGTGCCATCCTTCCACTTGATGTGCTCAAAATTCTAAGAGGAGAGAATACATTTGCTTGGGAACCAACTACCCACGAATTTTTAGATAAGGGTATAAGTTTTCTTTTGAGAGGAGGGGATATTATGTCTATTACTCAACTCTATCCAAGTGAGAATTATACTATTCTCCACTATATCATTAATAAGTGAAATGTCTTTGTTATGCCAGCTTTTAGCTGAACAACATTGTGTGAGAGCCAAAGGTTTGTTATTGAGATGAACCCCCCACCAGATGGACCTATCCAAAACTGAGTAATAGAGATTCTTCCCAAAGGCATGTGTAGAGAAAAGGAATGCTCTGATCTGCCTCCATGCTTTCCATATTGTAGAAACCACTTTAGGGCGTGATACCTTAACTTCAAAGTCACCTAGTAAGATATCCAGGAATGGAACATTCTTCCATTGTTTTCCCCTTTTGATGCTAGCCTTAGCTATATTGTTCCTGATAAGTATTTTCCATGGCTCATTACCCGAGACTAAATTGATAATCCATTTAGTGGCTAGAACAATACCCTATTTTTTGAGATCTTTGATCCCAAGACCACCTTGTGTTTTTGGTGTGCAGCACCATTCCCATCTAAGATTGTGTCTTTTTCTATTGCCAATACCATCTGACCAAAGAACATCCCTTAGAATTTTGTCCAGTTTATTGTTTTGATAATTAGAAAACAACCAAGTTGAGGCATAATAGATGGCATGGGATGCCAATACTTTCTGAACCACTTGTACCCTACCTGCAAGAGATAACATGTGGGTTTGCCACTTCAAGTGTTTTTTCTCAATTTTCTTGAATATCCAGTTCCACATGGTGTTAAGAGAAGGGTTGAGGGAAAATGGAATGCCTAAGTATCTAACAATAGAGTTAGGCCCAACCCATTGCCATCCTTTATTGATGAGCCATGAGGGAGGGGAGTCCTGCGAGCCAAGGATGACAGATTTATGAGGGGATATCTTTGCTCCAAAAGCAGTACAAAATAGTTGGATCTTGTTAACCACTTTGTCAAAATTCTATTATGAGAGCTCTACAAATAGGGCAGTATCATCAGAAATTTTTTCTAATAGAAGGTTATCCTTGTTAGGGAGAGTGATACCAAGGGTGGGGGGACCAAATTCTGGAGCTTTAAGAATATAAGTCAAAGCTTCAGAAGCAATTACATAGAGTGGAGGAGCAAAGGGGAAACCTTGCCTAATGGACCTTGCAAGAGGGATGGTCTATGAGAGTTCACCATTTATTTCAATAACAGTATTGGAGTCTTTAAATAGGACATTGACCCATCTGCAAAATGACTCAGGAAACTCCAATTTCTCTAGCATAGCCAGCACAAAGTGCCATTCAATCCTGTCATATGCTTTTTCAAAGTCAAGAAGTATCATAGCAGCATTTTGATTATTATCTCTAGCCCAATGCATGGCCTCCTAACTAGTGATAAGGTTCTCTAGAATGTATCTGCCCTTTATAAAACTAGTTTGAGTGACAAAGATGATATCATTAAGGATATCAAATACTCTCTTTGCCAATAACTTAGCAATCACTTTATATGAAATATTTAGGAGGGTGATGGGTCTCCAGTTTTTAAGTTGATTCTTGTCACCTTCTTTCAGAAGGAGTTTTATTAATCCTTTGTTGACATTGCTTCCCAGTGTCCCACAGTCAAAGGCATATTTGTATAGGTCAAACAATTCGATTGAAATCCACTCTTTATTGGATTTATAGAATTTTGCAGGTAGCCCATCAATACCGGGGGACTTCCCATTTGCCAAGGCCCCAATGGCCTCTTCTATTTCTTGAATAGAGATATCTTTGTTCAATTTGCAATATTGATCTTTGGTGATCTTCCTAGGGATGAAACTAGTGCACTGTGCCATACATAGGAAGTTACCTTCATTGTGTTCTAAACTAAAAATATTTTTAGAAAACTCTACAAATGTATTCATGATAGCCTTATTATCACTGTTGATTCCCTCTTCTGTTTGGATACTGTTAATAGCCTCTTTGTTCTGTTTAGCTCTAATTATGTTGAAGAAGTATTTAGTGCCTCTGTCACATTATTTTATCTAGTTGGATTTGGATCTAATCCTCTAACCCTAAATCTTGTATTCCTAGATAGTTCTTAGTTGCCCCTTAGTCTCAATCAAGTCTTTTTCTAGGTCAAAATTATCTCTCTTATCTTGTAACTCATTTTCAATATTAATAAGTTTGATGTTGAGTTCTTTTTCTTTAGTGTTTCTATCTTTAGCCTCCTTAGTGCCAATGGTTTGAGCTATACTTCTCCAAGAATCAACAAGATAGTTCCAAGAAGTGATAGGACAAGAGTGAGAGGATCAGAATTTAGATAGGACAGTGACCATCCTCAGAGTTCCCAAATGGTCTGAATTGTCAAGGAGGGATGAATTGAGTTTAAAGAGTTGTCTCTTAGGTCCTTTCTTGGATTGGTTGATACTGGATTTGAGAGTGATACAAGCACTGATGGGGGAATGGTCAAACATACTGGTAGGAGAGACACAAGTAGGGTATTGTCCTTGAGTATGGAAAAGACCAAACTCAAGAAAATTAACATAAATTTTGTCAAGCCTACAATAGATTTTGGCTTTGCTGCTCTGATTGTTGCACCAACTAAACCAGATTCCATTGCTAGTTCCCTTGAGTCCTTCCATAGGGTCATGAATAGAAAAATGTCTTTTGAATCTGGCCCAGAATAAGTATTCATTGCCCTTCCACTCAAATTTATCTCCTCCGGCTTTGTCGCAAGGAGCTTCAATCATGTTAAAATCTCCAACAAAAGTCTAGGCAGCCTCTAGGAGGTTGGATGTCAACCAGTCCCAGAGCTTAGCTCTATGTCTATAGTCATTAGGGGAATATATATTGCAGACCCCTATAGTTTTACCTTGATTGTTGAGGGTGATCCAAAAAGCCCTATTGCAGGGTGAAATCCCATGATCCAAGAGTTTGTCACTCAGTATGTGGTTTATAAGAGTTACAAGCCCCCCCTTTCCTCTATCATGGTTAGAGTACAGACATTTGGCTCTATCGCAAACCATTATGAGAACATTAAAAGCTTGAAATCCATTAACTTTAATTTCTTGCAAATAAATTATATCTTTACTTGAGAGGTTGTTAAACCATCTTCTAATGATATAATTTATGTCTGGCATTTCCATACCTCTAACATTCAAACTTTGAATTTGTAACTTCATCATAAACCAATTAGGGGTGTTATATTTCTGCATAATCTAGTAAAGCATTCAAGGATATCATTTCCCTTAACTTTATTATTTCTATCATTGTTTTTTAGGCTATTGTTCCTTTCATAGGTTTTCCTTTTTTTCTTCTTTGATATGTCTTCAGTGAAGCCCTCCTCATTGCCCTCTTTTTAGGAGATATGAGTTTCATCTATAGACTTATCTTTTATAGGGATGGAAATCATGGAGGTATCAAAGGCATCCATTTGACCTAGGCATGTCTCAAGCTGCTGATTCTTTTTAATCTTACTATCCTCTGCATTGATTTTGGATAGGGCTATCTGTTGGGAATTATTTTTAATGGAGTTATCTTCATTCACCTTTTCTCTAGGCACTCAAATATACTGGGGAATATCAAAATTATGCTCATTAGGGATGGAAGAGTGAGAGGTTGTATGTCTAACTTCATATTCCTCATCAAACAGAGGGTTATTCAAGGTAACAAAAGTGTCGGCATGGGTGTCAACAATATTTTTATTAATAGGAGTTTCTTGATTGCCTACCTTGTTTCCTTGGTGAAAACTTTTATGGATATTTTTAAGCAAGGGACAGTCTTTCTTAGTATGTCCATTAATTTTTTAGTGGAAACATGCTCCAATGTTTCTGAGCCTAGATATTTCCCATTGGAATATTTCTCCATCAAAGTCTAGGGAGATGGTGTTAGGGAAGTTAACCCCAGGAGTAGGAGCCAATAGTATGCGGGAATTTAAGTAGGGGAGGGTTTCCCTAGTGTCCTTGACTTGTAGGACTGAGTCTAGAGGCTTCAACAAATGAGGTATGAAAGACCATAATTCTGGATGCACACCTTTAAGCTCGACCGAGAATGGGGAAGCCTGAAAAATCACACTTTCATGGTTATCTTTAGGAGACCATGACAAAGCCCTAAACATGGTCTAACCTACAGTCCAGAAACTCTTATTTAGAACCTTCTCTTGCATTGAATGATTTTTGAAAAAAACCACAAAAAGACCTTTTTGAATCATTCTTCTAAAATTTACCAAAATGCTGAGTTTCTTTCCCCAAACATTATTGAACCAATCGTCAAGAAATTTGTGTGTAGGAAGGAATTTAACATCCATACAAACAAAAAAGATTGCAATTCTTTTTAACCTAGTTTGTTCATCCTTTATTGCCTTCAACATGTCCTCATTAGGCGATAGAGAAAGAGTATTTCCAGTAAGATTAGGGGTCTTACCATTTCCTCCATCGGGTTTGCAAGGGATACCTAGTTCGGCTCCAAGACCTCGTCGATCTCCATTGGGGTTGGGCTGTTCACTTCTTCTTCCCACATTATCACCGGTTGAGATATTCTCAAAATATGCAGTATCTAGACAATTGGGTGCCTAACCATCTATAATGAGTGAGTTATAAGAGGGCTTGTTGATGGGATCATGAGCACCCTGACCTTCATCATTTTTAGACCCAAGATCTTCCTACCCTATCTTTGCATGATTACCAATCTCCATAGATGCTTTCACACCATGAGTACCAATCTTAGGGCACAGTTTGATGCCATCATTCGCCATGAGATCACCACACACCCAGGGAAAAAATATCAAGCCCTAAACGGCACCCCAAAAATGAGCATACAACACAAGAGCGGGAAGAAAAGAAAAACTCAGAAACCGAAAAGAACCAACAAAAAAAAAACTAGGGCAACCAGACACCCAAGAAGAAAACATCAAGACAACACCAGACAAGGGCCAAGGGAGGACAAGGTGGGGAGAGGAGTAGGAGCCACGCAGCTAGAACCCTTGAGCAGAGCCCTCGACATGATCATCTTACCATCGCTTGCAGATCTGAGTTCATTTTTCTTCAATAAGCTTGGTGGTAGAATTATTTCCAAAGTTAATATATCATCAGATCCATGATTCCTTGGAAAAACAATTAAAAATAAATAAAATTGGTAAACATAACAGATAAACAATCTTTATAACAATGGGTACCTATAAACACTAATAGATAAAAATGGCAAAAAGTAAGTCTTGGTAGATAAGCTGCAAGAATACTCTTTACCAATGAACTTATAATGGTAAATACTAAAAGTATAACATATAAATTAAATTTTCACTTGCTGTTAGGTTTTCATAGGTTTCATATAACCAATGCATGTGTAACTTGTCTATGATTTTGTAAAAGATAAATATGTAAAGGATAAAAATAGAGAGGTTTTTTTAGAATGTAAGATTAAATAGTGATGTGGGGTAGTAATTGAATGTATCGTTGAGATAGTGGAAAAGGTAAGATTGTCCTCTTAATCCCAAATTTCATAAAGGGAAGATCCAAATTGATTAACCCCAAAGAAAGGAACAAAGCATAAATGAATCAACCTATTAAGGATAGGGATAAAGAGAAAAACCCTAACTTCCATTTTATAGAAGAGAGTGAGTAATAGATTTAGGAAGATTAAAACTTTAATTGAAATGAATTGAAGAAAAGTACAAACCTCAAAATGCAAAAGATCTTAAGAATGTTTTTTTTAGGTGTTTGCACTGAGTTTCTAGAAATGTTGCAACCAAATCTGGAACCGAAATGCAGAGACGAAGAAAACCCAGAAATCTTTTCTGAATTTGGCTCAGGTCTTCTTTTGACCCAAAAATGAATGTCACCTTTGACCCAAAATTTCCGATTCTGACCTAGAACAGAATGTTGATTCTGACCCAAAACTGAATGTTTCTTTTGACCCAAAATATCCGATTCTGACTTGCACAGTCCAATAGAAATTTTGTTTCCGGATCCTGACAGTTTGTGAAAAAGGGTATCCAAATCTGCACTCTAATTCGTTGTTCCAAACTTGTCCCTGCAAGAAAAATGGTTTGTTTATTGGGGGGAGGGGTTTTCCTTGGTCAAACCTTAGTTTTGGTATTAACCTTATAATTGAATTAAAATTGCATAACTAAACAAAGTAAATGAACAAATTCTCCTTGCTTGTATAGAAATCCTTGTGCCAGATTTGAATCCTTGGATCCACAAGTATGTATGCTCCAAAATAATGTAGAATGTAGAATTTCAGATGTAGAATGTCTCAAATCAATTGCTTGTAGATATTCAACACCAGTCTTGAATGGATCTTTGAATAGGAAAAGTCTTGAAGGAATGTGAATGGAGAAATCTTCAACAAGAGGGCTCCATAGAGCTTGAATCCTTTAATGGCTACCAATGGATCTCCTTGATGAATTGAATGCTTAAAGGTGCTTCAATGCTTGAGAGTAGATAATTTCTTCTTATCTATCTCTTCACACTTAGATTTGACTTTGATCGTTCTTTCTTGGTTGATGATTTATGGCTCCAAGTCTTAGAGAAAATGAGAGGAGAAGGCTTCCTTATATATGAATCTAGGGCACAATCTTCTAGAGAGGCCTACATAGGAGAATTAAATTCCAATTAGACCTATATCCCTAGAAGTGGACCTATATTAAATATAATTTCAAGATTCATTTTCCCGAAGACCGAAACAACTGACCCAGAAGCGGGAATTAAATCTTTCCGAAGACCGACATCTGGAAACCCCAGAATCATGAAATCTAGACCCTGGGTCAGAATTAAGGTCAATTCTGATCTAGGTCAGGGTCAAGGTCGACCTTGACTAAGAAAGGTTTATTTTGACCTAGGTCAGATATCTTAGGTTTGCAGTTTAGGATGCTAGAAACAGGCTGAAGAGAAGTGGAAAATGGGGCAGAACATGGGGGAAATCTAGATCCAAGTAAGAGACCCATTCAATCCTCTTGACATTACCCCAAACCAATTACTTAGAGGGCTAAACCAATCTACAATGGAAATGCTTCCATTTTCCAACTATACATTTAGCCCCCACTTTAGCAAGAGTATGGACTCGATGCAAACTCTTGGTAAAGGAGATCATGAAGAAAAGGTAATCTTATTAAAATAAAAGGGGACAAAGGAATCCTCAAGCCCCCAGGGACTTAATTATTTATCAACCCTAAGATCACGATAAGAGAGCTATCACTAGTTAAAGAGAAAAAGATAGAGGGTGTGATTACCTCTCCCAATGAGAACTTATTTCCCATTGTGAACCACACAAGGAAACAGTGCAACTAGAAAGATGGATTCAAACCGCCTAGTGAATGTGGCTACTCACTAGTCAACCCATTAGGGAGATCTAGTCTTAAGGACACCTTCCAACCTTAAGGGATCAAAAACATTGTAAATTGAAACTGGAGGGATCAAGAGATCCATATAAATTTAAACTAGAGGGATAAAGAGATCTTATAAGGTAAAAATCCATGCTTTAAGGTTTAGTCTTTAATCCATAAAGGGAAAAAGTTTTAAGTTTAAAAATATTTTGAAAGTGTGTGTGTGCAAAAAGTGAGTAGAGTGTATGCCCCCACATTAAAGTCTTTTCTAACAATTTAACAAGAGAAATGGATTTAAAAAAAACATAAGCAACTCTACTTATTATGTTTCCACTACGAGATGTCCCCAAAAAAAGACAAATCAAGGGAAATACCACATAAACATACAAAGAACACAAAAGGGATCTACCTACTGTGGGGTCAGTATGATCATAAGATAATATGTATATATAGATATGATATTATTGCAAATTAATTGACATCATTACCCAAAGAAAGTAGAACTACAATCACAATGGAGGAAATAAAATGCAAGATTTAAGAAAGAAGAGTCCTTTCGGACCACAACATGGAGACCAAAAAGAATCAGTGCTACCATGTCACAGATCCAAGCGGACTACACAAGGAAAACATGTATGAACAATAGCACTAGTACAACGTAACATGAAAACAACATATAGAAGAATAGAGATACATATAGAGGAATTATACAACAGGCTTGATTCCTTTATCACCTTGCACCAACAAAGTAAAAAGGGTCGTATAAAAGAATCTAACAGACATTTAGCAAATACATTACCGGGGAAGCACAATACAACATGCAAACACAAAAAGGGCTACCATAAAGGAAAATCCAATCAAGCGCATCACCTACTCTCCCTATCTTGGTTTATATCATTTAGGGAAGGTGGGAAACTCGCAAGAGGGACTATATCCTACATAGTAGGAATAATAGCCAGTTCCAAACAAGGATCCTCTTGAGAATCATGATGTTCGATACTAGGTGTAATTATCAATTGGGTTGAAAGAATATGAGGTAAATCAGTATCAATATCGATGGTCTCATATTCATCGCTAGGATCAATAGGATCATCGAGAGTATCTTCCTCATCAAGATTAATTAAAATAGGATTTAAGATGTGAATAGAATCATCATAATCATTCATCTTAACATCATTATGAACATTAATGTCCTCCAACACATCAGGCATAGGCTGGTCAAAAGAAGGTAAATAATTTCTAAGAATAGAGGCATGGGCCCTAGAATTAGCTCTATGCTTCTTACAAAATTCATTAGTAGATCGGCTATGCTTCGCTTTGTTTGACACATGTTGAGAACTAGGAGGAACAAATGGTTCTTTCACAGACTCAAGAGGAGGATTCTCAGTAGGCTGAGAAGTGACATTGGGAGGTTGAGTAATAGAGCTATAAGTAATGGATAAAGGAGGTATAGAAGGAGTGGGAAAAATACCAAGGTTAAGATCTATCTGACGCATGCTTAACTCGAGAATATTGTGATGTTTATAGGCTTGATATGAACAAAAAATCTTATCGGGGTGAGGAGGACATGAATTAGGTAATGAAGTCCAAAATAAATCAAGAGTGGCACAATCTCTAGGCCTAAAAGGTTGATACAAACTATGATTAATCATTTTCACTTCTCCTTTATGAATGAACTTAATGCATTTATTAATAGGAGAAGCAACGGTATGCATGGTAGTTAAACAAGGAAAACCAAATTTGACTGGAAACTGATCAGAAGTAGGAATGACAATGAAGGTAGTATCTACAACTTTACCACAAAGTTCAACAGGAAAATTAATACAACCAAGTGAAGGATAGAGAAAACCATTACAAGTTTGGATCCATGCATCATATGTATCATAACAATCACGTTGTAGATTTTTCATAAAAAGGTTTTCCTCAGTAATGACATTTATTAAAGATGTGGGATCAACAAGACAACCAGGCTTAGGTATCTTATAAATCCTATCATAAATATGACGGGGACCATCGGGAGCCTTAATAGTCTTAGAATCATCAAAGGTGATTAGGAGATCCCTAGGTCATTTATCCTTAGTTTGTTTCTGAGGTTTAAGTGGAACTTGAAGTTGAAGTGGAGGTGAAGGATCTTGAGTAGTAGGTTGAGATGAAACAATGCTCTCCACATGATTAACAATGTGATTGAGATCATCCATCTTTGAATCATAAACAATATCCATAGAAGATGGTTGAACAATGGTCTTAGTATCATGTGTAGGTAAAGGATTTGTATAAATTTGAAGGTTTTGATTAGGAGGAGAGATAGATTTGTTCACACTACCATCAAAATTATCAATGGATAAAGCATTAGAATCAATTAATTCTTGAACCTTACGCTTTAGAGAATAGCATTTTTCAGTATCATGGCCATTTTTTTGATGGTATTGACAAAAATCTTTAGGATCAAAGGATTTTGATGCCATCGTAGTAGGGAGAAGAGGTCAAATAGGAGGCAAGGTAATCATATTAGCACTTAAAAACCTACTCATAATAGAATCTAAAGATTCAGAGAAAGGAGTAAATGTACGATTCATACAGAAAGAAGTGGATGCAGAAGTAGCATTGTTGGATGCAACAACAACTTGATCAGTGACTGCATTCACCTTTTTATTTATCTTGACATAGTTTTTAGTCTTCTAAAACTTATTAGGATTAGGAGCAGCATCACTCTTATCAAATGGAACATGAGCCATTGGAGTTTCTATCTCAAATTGACTCACTTGTAATTGATAATGATGAAGTGTTGCACAAATTTGTTGAAAAGAGGTAAATTTACTAAGCAGAATCTTATCTCTAATATCCTTTTGTAAATTTAAAATAAACATATGTTGAATATCAATATCAGGAATAAGATAAGAAATCTGAGCATACAAATGCTTAAATCTACCAATAAAATTAGTCAATTTTTCCTTAGTGTTTTGTTTACAATGCATTAAATCAGTTAAGGAAACTTGCGGACCAATGTTATTTTGAAATTGTTGGATAAAGGTATTAGCAAGTTTAGGAAAAGAATCAATATAATAAGAAGGTAAATAACGATACCATTGCAAGGCCTTATCATGAAAAGTTATAGCAAACAACTTGGCTAAAATCCTATGGTCATGAGCATAATCACTACAAATGATTTGAAATGTTTTAACATGAGTAACAGGATCTCCCTTACCATTGTAATTCTCAAGATGAGGCATATCGACTTGCTGAGGGATAGTAGCACAAATAATGTCTAAGGATAAAGTATTGCCCATATCACATGTGGGAGTGCTAAACTTGGATTGGGTTAAGGATGCAAGTTGTTGTTGCAAAGATGACACGGTTTGAGCCAAACTAATGATTGTGGAATCATTAGAAGAAGTAGGTGGCATAGAAACATTAGGAATACTAGGAAAAGAGTAGGAAGCGACAAGAATGGAAGACACAACTAGTGGAACACTCATAGGAATAGATGGAATTGGAAGAGACATAGTCATTAAAGGAGGAGTGTAAGTAGGAATTCTAGGTAAAGGAATGAAAGAAGGTTCCCCACTAGTGAAAGGAGGAGTGAATCCTAGATCTTTAGATTCTTGAGTTAAAGGTTTAACATTCAAATGCACAAGATGAGTGATACCACACAAGATATTAACACCTTGATCACTATCACGAAGGACTTTCTTAAGAGCCTCTATAGCTTGGATAGAATCTTGATTATGGTTTTCTTGAATAAGCCAATTTCCAATTTTATCAAGTTCAGTTGAAAGTTTTTGGACTTGTTCAGGAGGAACTCTTAAAGCATCATCCTCATCATGAGATGAGTGAGAAGATTTATGCTTCGTAGAAGGATTGGAATCATGAGTGGTCAAATTTTCATCCGGGATCCTAAGGAAAGGAGAGGAAGAATTTGGATCAAAGGAACCCATAATTCTATGACTTCTTCTAACCGAGATACTATAAGTAGGACTAGAAGTATTAAAGCTCATGCACCAATGCAATGCAAATGAACTAATTTAGGAAACACAAGATTTTGATTTTAATTTTTGAAATGTAAATGCAAGAACATAAAAGAAAGCTAATCTAATATGCATGCAAGATCTAAC
>MU228155.1:1467807-1479210 GCA_018584345.1 Thuja plicata | reverse complement strand
AATTTCATAAAGGGAAGATCCAAATTGATTAACCCCAAAGAAAGGATCAATGCATAAATGAATCAACCTATTAAGGATAGGGATAAAGAGAAAAACCCTAACTTTTGTTTTATAGAAGAGAGTGTGTAATAGATTTAGGAAGAATAAAAATTTAATTGAAATGAATTAAAGACACTTGTACTAACCTCAAAATGAAATAGATTTGAAGAATGTTTTTTCCAGGTGTCTGCAGTGATTTTTTGGAAATTCTGCAACCTGATCTAGAACAGAAACATAGAGATGAAGAAAACCCAGAAATATTTTCTAAATCTGGCTCAGGTCTAATTTTGACCAAAAAATGAATGTCACCTTTGACCCAAAATTTCCAATTCTGACCCAGAATAGAATGTCCATTCTAACCCATAAATGAATGTCTCTTTTGACCCAAAATGTTTGATTCTAACCTACACAGTCTGACAAAAAATCTACTTCCAGTTCCTGATAGTTTGTTAAAAAGGGTATTTGAATATGCACTCCAATTCGTTGTTCTGAACCTGTCCCTACAAGAAAAATGGTTTTTTTGGGGGTTTGAGGGGTTTTCCTTGGTCAAACCCTAGTTTTTGAATTAACCTTATAATTGAATTGAAATTGAATAAGTAAACAAAGTAAATGAACAAATTCACCTTGCTTGTATAGAAATCCTTGTGGCGAATTTGAATCCTTGGATCCACAAGTACGTATGCTCCAAAAGAATGTAGAATGTAGAATTTTGGATGTATGATGTCTCAAATCAATTTCTTGTATATCTCCAACACCAATCTTGAATGGATCTTTTAATAGGAAGAGGTTTGGAGTAATGTGGATGGAGAAATCTTCAACAAGAGGGCTCCATAGAGCTTGAATCCTTCAATGGCTACCAATGGATCTCCTTGATGAATTGAATGCTTTAAGATGCTTGATTTCTTGAATGCTTGAGAGTAGATAATTTCTTCTTATCTTTATCTTCAAACTTAGATTTCACTTTGATCTTTCTTGCTTGGTTGATGATTTATGGTTCCAAGTCTTAGAGAAAATGAGAGGAGAAGGCTTCCTTATATATGAATCTAGGGCACAATATTCTAGAGAGGCCTACATCGGATAATTAAATTCCAATTAGACATATATCCCTATAAGTGGACCTATATTAAATATAATTTCAAGATTCATTTCCCCGAAGACCGAAACAGCCAACCCAGAAGCGAGAATTAAATCTTTCTGAAGCTCGACATCCGAAAACCCTGGAAACATGAAATCTAGACCCTGGGTCATAATCAAGGTTGATTTTGACTTAGTTTAGGGTCAAGGTTGACCTTGACCTAGATCAAGGTCAAGGTTTACCTTGAACCATAAAGGTCAATTTTGACCCTGAGGTCAAAAATCTCAGGTTTACTATTTAGGATGCCAGAAACAGGCCGGAGAGAAGTGGGAAATGGGAGGGGGGAAAGCCATATCCAAGTAAGAGACTCAGTCAAGGTGCTTGACATGACCCCAAACCACTTAATCAAAAGGATAAACCAGTCTACAATGGAAGTGCTTCCATTTTCCAACTATACAGATTTGAATCAAGAGCCTCTAGATTATGAACCAAACAAAATGTTTCAATTCTCACCTTTATATCAATTTAAAAATTTGGTAAATTACACTCCATTCTAAAAATGGGATATTAAATTCTTCAGCAAATTTAGGTGGGATGTTTACATGTCATGGATTAAAAGTTTGGTGATTCTCTCATGGCAATAAAATGATGCATGTCAATTTTCACAGTGATTATGGACCTACAACTAACATTCAATAATAATTTGATTGGTGAATAGTTTGACCTAAGGAAAAAAGTAATTAATATTTTTGGTAAAATGGGCCCTCAAAAATAACAAACAATGTATCACATATTGGTGATTACATTAGTGGACTCTTACATGCATCTAAAATTTTGGGCAAAAATATTAATAACAAATATTGGAGTCATGTAGAAGTTGGTGGCAAAAAGTAGGAACTACGTATGACTATTTCAAATAAGGGTGGAGAATTAACTAACATTGGGCCAATACTATGTAAAAATTACATGGTTGGGCTAGCTACTGACACCCATATGAATCACCAATTTTCAATTCATTGATCCGCAAGATTATCCAATTGGCACTAAAAATGTGTTTCTTAGAGACATTCTCAATTAGAGAATGATAAATTTTATTTAGATCCTCTACCTCAAAAACCCCATCACTAAGGCCATGTTTGGTTGAGGGAATTAGGATAGAATTGGCATTTCCTAATTCCAATTTTGTCCAATCCTCTTTTTGGGAGTGCAAAATGAAAATATAAGAGGGAGATGTATATGCTCATTTTGACCCAAAATGAGCATTTACATCTTCCACTTGAAAATGTGGAATTGGAATTTGAGGTCCAAATTCTTGTTTTCTCAATCCCCATTTTGAAACCATTTCAGGTCCATGTGCAAACAAAACATTATTTGGGGTACATGTGCAAACAAGTTTATTAGGACATTCGCATCATTTTCCCCAACATTTGCGCATGCAATGAAAAAATAGGTTCTTACTTCACTCTGCTATTTATTATGTATATGTCATTGTGTTGTGTTTTGTTAGCTATTGTTACTTCCACTAATCTATTTTGTTCAAAGGGCTCTCCTCTACTATTGTGTTGTGTTTGAATGACTCTCCTCTATTGTCTTGTTGTGTTTGAATGACTTTCCTCTGCAAGGTTGTGTTTTTTGTTTTTATTGGCATCAAAGGTATGCAAAAAAAAAATCTTCATTGTTTCTCTAGTAAAATCATGCATGGCAATATTTCTTTTTTGTACTAGCATTATTTTCCCTTTTCTTCGTGCAATATTTTAACCAGACTGTGCCCTTTTCATTTTAGCGGGAATAAATTGAAGTTTCAAAATGGGTTTTGCATTCACTACTAGGGTTGCATAAATTTTTATTATAGACTTTTGAAACTTTTTCTTGCAATCATGGTAATAGTTTTATTTTAATATTTTGGCATTTACTAATACCCTATTTTCTTCTAGTATCTTTGTACACATTTCTCCCAGTGTGTTTTGGAAAAGGATAGCACTGATATGGGCATGGCGCTATCCTGCATTCATGTGTCTTTATTTCACTGTATTATGAGTGTTTCATTCTCTCAGCCCCTGGCGCTTTCTCTTACCTAGTGAATACTTCTTTCTTTTTATAGATATTTGTTTCCTTTTGGTTTGGTTTCCTCCACCAAAGGAAATGTTTTGTTTATTGCTTCCTCCCTTCTCTAGCTAGAATTCAATCTAGTAGAATTGGTAAGGATTACGGGTTGGTAGTCATCTTGTGATTTGACTCGGGTATTGTATTCTTCCTTAGCATCAATCTAAAATGGTCAAGTAATAAAATGCTCTAGTATAGGCTCAATTTTAGTAGAGTCTAAATCTATTCCTAGTAAGTGAAACATTAAATTAAAAAACCATACTTAAGTACATGATGAATTTTCCTTTGTTAAATTTCCTTCGATTTGATCTTTGACCCTTAGATTCCCTATTTCAATCTTTCGTATAAATTCTTTGCAAAAATATTCAGATTCACAATTTCATCTGAGCATGAGCCTATAATTTCATGTTCATTTTATGTGCCTCATAATATTTTAAGTTTCTTGGTACGTAGGATCTAGCCCTTGAGCTCAACTTGAATCAAATTCAACTATCAAGGCTTTAGTAAATATTGAATGGATGTTGTTTCGTAATACTATACATGTGTTTCACCAAATCCTAAGTTGTGTACCTATATATTGTTCCTAGAATATAAGGATTTATGGTTATTGATTACAGTCAACTCTATTTTTAGTACTTTCTTCCAACATTCAACTATATGCAGTCAATCATTCTCAATTAGAACTAATATGAAATGAAGAGGTATAATGTTTCAATATATGTGGTACATTCATGGTGATGATCATGGGTCCTAAACTCTAAAAAATATCCATGTCCAATATCTCTAGTTTGCAATTGTATTTGGTTCAGGTTGACTCTAAAATGTTGCAAATCTTGGGTAATACAATATTGGTAATCATGAGTCCACTGATGTTCATTATAAAACAAACTCTCTATCCTTTCTAGGTGAAAGAAAAATATACATTGTCATAGTGGATTACTTATACTGTAAGTCATAAGTATACATGAACTGAACCAATCTCTACAATATTACTTTACCCATACTCCATTCTAGTTGATAATCCATAGAAAAAGGCTCTCTATGGAAGATGAGTCTCTTCTAAGTTCTCCAATCACATTAAGATGAAATTATTTGATCATTCAATCAAGCTATACTAATTTCTATTAAACCCATGGTTTACTTCTATTATCTTTTAGATTTGTATTACCAATAATGACACTTTAATGATGCCACTGTACAATTACAAATTTGTTCTTTACAGTAAAAGGTATTGATTGTGTAAAAATTTACAACCTACGAAGAAGATAAATTTTGTCATGCCTCCTATTTTCATAGAGTTTTGGATCACTTGAAACAACAGTAGTGCCTCTATTGATGGGAGAATTTATCAAACTTCAAATGAATGCTTTTTATCTCCATGGATAATTTATCACTATTTTATCTATTACTATAATGAAAAGAGAGAGTTTTCCACCAGCATCAGAATCAATAGTCATGCATCCTCCTTATCATATTTGAGCTAGAGATTACAAATCCCTGTGAGTGGTCCCTATCTTAAAGCCAAAGATCAATTTCAAAAGCACATAATCTTAGCATGGGTTTTCTCTATTTCTACCTTCATTGCTATAATTCAAGTGTGGTTAGATAGCTAGCATTAATGTTGGGAATGTTGTAAACATCTTATATCATCACAAAAGAGGAAGACACCATCTTACACATCATTAAGTAAAAATTACATGTTTGCAGTTTGCATTTTTCAGTATGTATATTTGTGTGCATGAATAACAAATGACCCCAACAGGCATGAACACCATGTTCATTCAAAAATTCTTGTGAATAGAACATATAAAGATCAAATAGAGATGAGACTAAACTACAACCCCAATAAAAATGTATGGAGATTTACAATGCCAACATTGATATATAGCTTCAGTACAATAATGAATGAAACATTCAATGAATGTGCCCAATGTAGTGAAAAAATCAATGAATGCACCCAATGTAGATCATTTATATCCTTTATCTTATTCTACTCCAAGCCCACATTGCCAGTGTATTAGGAATTAATGCCCAAAATCTACAACAAAAGGTGTAGGGACCATTTGAGCATACAAAGACCTACCAAATGTGCCCCTATTAAACTTCAATGTATTTCATTCTTAATTGTTATTTTTCCATTATATTTCCATCTGGGTCTGACTCTCTTTCAGTTTATCTTGTTGGGGTTTTCATTGTGACCTCATGTGACATTATGTTCTTCCCACTTGTTGTGCCTTATTCTCTTAGTGGGCATTTTCTATTTAGCCACTTTTGAATGTCTAAAGCCTTTCTGGCAATGTATAAATGTATAGCTATATATATGTATAATATAGCTATATTGCATAGAATGATTAATAAGAACTTATTATATAGCTATGTATATGTATATGTGCATATATAAATACCATATATATGTATATAATTAATTTATTATTAATCATGATGATTATGAACACTAATACGTAGTCTTGTTGTTTATGTGCTTATTTGATCATAGCAAACATATGAGATATAAAGCAGTGAGTATATATATGGTGGGGTTATGATCTCCTTCATAAGTATCTATTGTTAATGGTTGGCTTATGATCTTGTTCATGAACACATGTATATATGATGCCAAGCACTAAGTATTTGTTGGGAGAAATTTACATAAATTGTACTAGCTGGAGAAGTATTGTGTAAAAACTATACTGCTCCATTTATGATCACATGGTATGCCCAAATCACTATTGACCAATATCACTTTGATTGATTTCCTAATGCAACAATGCTAACAAATTCAACATCTATAGTTAATAACCAGCTAGGAATACATATACAAACATAAGTATCAATAAGTACACACAATAGACATAGTACATGGAACAAAATTGTGTTGTTGCATTTCTTTTCTTGTCTTGACCTATTACTGCCTATGAGTGACAATTTTTTATCTCAAACCTTCATTTTCATGCACATTTTAGGTCAGTGATGGATCTTCCCAAAAATATAAACATTCAAGGATGCATATCTAGGAAGACCACGACTGCTCATATTCTAGCAGTTGTTCTTGTTGTCCTTGGATTAGCCAAAGCAGTGTTCACACAAGAAGTTAGGTGACAAATGTGTAAGGAAAGAAGTGATAGAATTAGTTTTTATAAATGAATTATTCACTTGAATGATTTGGATTGTCACAACCAAATTTTCATGAGTACATGAGCCTTCTTTTGGCTAGCTAATCTTCTAAGGAAAAAGGAAACCTTGCAGATACGATAAACATAACGTTAGAAGAACAACTAGTGATGTTCCTCCACACCCTTGGCCACAATCTGAGGAATCATAAGATTTCCCATAACTTTGGCCACTCCAGAGAGACAGTAAGATGATACTTCCACAAGGTCTTGATGGATGTCTTAGCACTCCATGTGGATTATTTTATACCACTTGGTCCAAACACTCCTCCTAAAATTAATGGCAAGGACTGTTTTGATCTGTACTTCAGGGTAAATTCCCTAGCGCTACAAATTTATTTTCCTAAGTGTTAATCCTATTATTGTGTGTTCCTTTCCTATATTTTTTATTTCTATAGTATTTTTTTGGAGTAATTGATGGAACCCATATACCAGTCACTGTCGATGTCAACTTACAAGGTAATATCGTAATAGAAAAGGGAACTTGTCGCAAAATGTTATGTTTGTCTCTCCGTTTGGGTATAAGTTTCAATACATTCTTTCTGGTTGGGAAGGGTCTGTTGTAGATAGCCATGTTCTAGCTTTAGCTCTCAGTAGATTAGATCCTCTTGTAGCCCCCCCTAGTATTCCATTTCACACAGTATGTTTAGTGAATAAAATTATAAATGTTTCACGGTTTAACAATATACTTTTTTTCTAGGAAAATATTATTTAGTCGATGATGGATATCCAAATGCACCAGGTTTTCTTGCTCCTTATCAGTGTACACATTACCACCTGAAGGAGTTTCAAGAGAAAACCCTATAAATAACCCACAAGATTTGTTTAACCCCCGACACTCCTCGCTTAGAAATGCAATAGAGCGTACATTTGGCATTTTGAAGCAACATTTTCCTATCCTGAGGCATGCAACGTCTTATCCAATCATGACACAAGCACGTATTTTTTTTGCATTATGCATACTACACAACTTCATTACTATAGAGGATGATGTTCCATCTGAAGTGGCTATTGAAGAGGATGACGATCATGATGGGATAAATGTACCAATGCTTGAGACATATGGGTTGAGTCGGCATGATAGGGATGGTTGGGGAAATTTTCAAGATGATATAGCAAGTAGGATGTGGGAAGACTATAGACATAGACAATAGTTATAGTTTTATAGGACCTTTCTTTGTTCTTTAATGTGCTTTAATGCAGATACAATGATATGCATGATGGTTTCATTGACCTTTTGTTTGTCTCTTCATTCCTAGTTGGTTATTGTCTATGCCTCTTGAATTTGTAAGCCCTGTTGCATTAGGAAATATAAATAGAATACACCAAGGATTACATCATGATGAAGATCAATCATACTTTTGTAATGTTGATGCTCAAATCATGTGTTCTGATAGTTCACATATAGAAAATTGTTTAAAATAAATGAAGCATGTCGTCCATTTTTTTGATGATACTCCTTGGTGTATTCCATATATATTTCCTATTGCAATAAGGCTATTCTGATAATGTATACCATTGTTTTGTTCCATTTATATTTTTATTTTTTTTATGATACTCCTTATTCTATCTTCTCATTGATGTTGGGTTACATCCTCCTTGCTTATTGTTCTTTAACATTCATCTCTCTCTTTACTCCTCTGATTTGTATCTCATATGATAATTGAATGTATATTGCAATGGTTATCATTATAGATGCTTCATCCTCATTGGATATATATTTTTATGGCTATATTTTATCTTTAATATACCAATCGGTGACCATTTATTCTAACTTAGAAATGCATCTAATGTACAAAAGACAAGGTCTTCCATTCATTTCCAAAACTTTATTTGAAAATTCAATTGTATGATTTTTTTCTACAATGACACCATATCTTATTTTTGTTTATTCCAACTGCAAATTCAAGTGCATGATTTGTAACTCTGGTATTTCTTTGATTTTGATCTCTTCTGGAATGTGTGTATCTTGTTTCACACTTGTTTTCTTGAGATTCTTGATCTATTTGTGAGCATGACAATGTCTTTAAATATTTTTGTATATTTCATATTTATGAAATTTAAATCCTCATTCTCAATGAACTCCTTGATATACTCCAGTATATATACTATACTACATATGCTCTAGTACATATGCCTAGTATATATGTTCACTATATATGCTCTAGTACAAAGTGCAACATATGTACTAGAGCATATATACTAAAAACCCAACACAACACACAAGGAAACCCACAGCCGTTCGAACACAACACAACAGCAGAGTAAAGTCACAGCATATTCTTTGTCACCCACGCAAATGTTGGGAAAAATGATGTGAATGTCCTAATAAACATGTTTGCACACGAACCCTAAATAATGTTTTGTTTGCACGCAGGCCCGAAATGGTTTCAAAATAGAGATTGAGAAAATGGGAATTTGACCATATATACTACAACATATGTATACTAGAGGATATATAGTGACCATACATACTACTATGTGCTAAAAATGTGTCACACTTCTATGATTCATTATATTCAAGATTTCTCAAGAATGAGGTCTCGAATGGCGACTCATAGCTCTCTGTTCATGGAGTGCAAGGGTTTGTAATGGAGGCCCTCATATTGACCTAGTTTGTGCCCCTGCAAGTACACCATAAAATGAGAGATTCAAAGAGGAAAAGAAAGAATTCTAGTCTCCATGCTCATCAAGTATGCATGAAAATGAAAGCTATTCTATATGATAACAATGCAAGAAAGGAAATTAATCTATATGATAACAATGCATGATTATTCTATGAAAGGAAATACAAATGCAAGATTAATCTATGAAAGGAAACATGAATATAATCTAATATGCAAGTGCAAAATTAATCTAAATGGATTGCCATGGGGCATGAAAGAAGAAGACAAGAATAGAGAAGTTGCAATATCCAAGCTCAAGTGCTCAAATTCTCCTCCAAAATTGCTCTCCAAACCTGCAGCATAACAATGGCATAAAAACTCTATATCTCTAATTTGATCCCTAAAATGAGGAGAGGGCTCCTTATAAAGGAAAGTGTGGAGAGGAATGCATCCTCAAGAGAAATGTGGGATAAATCCCTAAAAAGGAAAGTAAGAGGAAAAAGCCCACCACTTAGGAATATGTGTGGAGAAAAGGGAGTTTTATTTATTTATTTATTTGATTTATTTCCCTTTTCATCAAAAAGAGAGCTTTAAGTGGGGATTTTATTTATTTAATTAAAGAAGGATTTTATTTCAATTAAATAAGATTATTTTATTTAATTAAAATATAGATTTTAATTAAATAAGATAATATTATTTAATTAAAAGAGAGATTTTAATTAAATAACATAAGATCATTTAATTAATAGATTTATTTTAATTAAATAAGATTATTTCATTTAATTAAAAGGGATGTTTTCTTTTAATTATATAAGATTGTTGATGAAATGATCAAACCTTAGGAAATATTGAAATAATTGAATTAATTACGATTTGATCAAGAAAATTGATTTGAATTGAAAATATTGCAAAGCATTAGTTTAGGAAATTGATAAATTGATTTTGTCATTTGATAAAGTGAAGAATGGGCGACCATTTTAGGGTGCATACATTTTCTCCTCTTTGACTAATGTGTGATCTTCATGGGAAGACATGTAGTCAAAGAATGCAGTTGAAGTGTGAGATTGATTTGGGATCACAACACAACCCAGACGTGTGATCGATTTGGGAACACATCAAGACAAAAATAAGCAGATTGAAAAAGACAAGGTCAACATCCCTATAAATAGGTAATTGACATGTCTAAAATAAGAATCTCAAGCACGGTTGCCCCAAGAGGAGAAATTGATAAAGCTGAATCAAGGAATGAATTTTGATAGGTACTGCCCCCTCGTGATCAAAATCGAAATAGATAGAGGAGAAACAGTAAATTTGATAAATTTGATCAAATTGAACTAAAAATAAGGTTCTTGATGTAAGATGAAAGATATAAGGATCACAGACCAAGGTAGATCATTAAGCATGAAATATTATTCCCCAAGGTTGAATTAGAAGAAAAGAAGTGGGGTGAAAATGAATGGAAGATAGAATTTTGGAAGAGATGGAAAGAAATGGAGAGAAGAAAGAGAGTTTGCCTTAAGAGAGAGAATGCCCCAAAATCAATCAACTGTTTAAGATAGAAAATTTTGATTGAGATCATGAAAGAAGACAAGGAAATGAAGATGAGAACATGATCACAGTTGATTAAAATTCCACAAGAAAGATGAAGGAAAAACCCCCTCAAACTCATAATGCAGCCTAAAAATGCAAACTAACATGAGGTCTAACAATGCAAGCTACATGAAAATGCAAAGGTGTACTTGCAATAGAGAAACTATAACATAGGACTTTATGCTCATCATTCATGAGAGAATGTTAATGAACTTATTTTGATCATTGGGCCATTATTAACGGATATTGGAAAATCACACAAACATCACTAGTCATAAGCGCAACTATGAAGATATGAATGTGATTTATATCAGATTGGAATGTGGAAAGATTCTAACATAAGAATCAAAGACATAAAGGTCAAGATTACTTCGCTATTAGCTTACCCAATTTAATGTAGCAAAGCAGTGCTCGCATCAATGCATAGAGGCTAGGATGACCAGAAGAACGGTTGTGCAAAAATAGTCAAGGATGAAGCCTCAAATCTCCTAAGTGTTTAAAGGGAACAACAAGAGACACTCAAGAGTTTTACGACCACACCCACAAGCAGAAAGAAAATAAAAACATGCCCCATGCCCTAAGTCCTCTAGCTATGCTTCACGGAGAGACTTATTATACAAGGACATGTTGGAATAATGATATATTTGTCATCAGTGAAAACACTAAGTGAAAACACTTATTTGATTCTGAATGCTTACCAAGCTCATCACTCAGTCCACAGCCTATACCGAGCATTCAACGGTTAAACAGTTCATACCGAACAGAACAGTGGTCACCGAGCATATGAACAGATCAGCAGTGTTTACCGAGAAGAGAAACA
>MU228155.1:1445497-1460858 GCA_018584345.1 Thuja plicata | reverse complement strand
AGTTGAATCAGTTTGTAAATCCTTTAACCGGGTAGACTTAACAGTCTTTTGTAAATCTCCTAACTGAGTGCATACTTCATTGTATGTTTGTAAATCCTCTAACAAGGTGGACCTAGCAGTCCTAATTTCTTTTAATAGGACAGATCATCAGAAGTGATCATTGTAAGCCTTAACCGGCCAACTTTATACTGCAGTACCAAAGTTTTGTGGGTATCATCCCCACCCCAGTTTTACTTTCTATTTGGAAGGTTTCTGGGTTACCAATCTTTGTGTTATGTGTTATGAATGATTACATTTTCATGCTTGCAGTAGACTAGATGAATGAATGGTTAAATATATACAAGTGCAGAAATGACTTAAAAGTTTTAAGTGTTACTGATTCACCCCTCCCCTCTCAGTAACTTGGTTAGTCCTGAATATTTCCAACAGGACACTCAACGAAAATCAATAACAGTTAGCACACAAAGAAAATATCATGACATAGCTCAAGCATTAAGTGTTGTGTTTAAAAATTTAAGTGTGTTAACTGATACTGAGTTTCGAGGATAAGGATCGAATACTTGCAAGCAGGTAAGATCACATGAAAAAACTGGGTAAGACCAAACTGATAAGTGTTGAAAAACAATCGATGTTAGGGGTTGTGTTGAAAAACACCATTTGTGAGGTGTCCTAAAGACTAACGCATCCAAGAGATCGAAGCTAACATAGTTATGCCCCCTAGACAAAGACAAAGACCAATTCCAAACCAAGGCAACAAGGACAAGGCATGATGGAGAAAGGCTAAGTGTCAGGGACACACGCTAAAAAAATAGGGGTGCAAAGGCCTCAAGTAGGGCCTGTTTCCAGGTTTTCACCACTTGGATTACAATTTTTTATTTTTTCAATTTTTTATTTTTTTCTTCTTTTTTAAGGACTTTTTATAATTTTTGTTTCTAGGTTTTCACCAAGGCACTTTTTCTTTTTTTTTTTTGAATTTTTGAATTTTTTTTTATTTTTTGTATTTTTGGAAAAAAAAAAATTGAGATACATCAAAGCGCTTATTGCTAGGTTTTCACTAAGATGATCATTTTTTCAGGACATTCTCTGATTTTTAGAATTTTTGATAATATATCCTTTTTTTGGATTTTTTCAGGATCAATAATTATGTACAAAGGATGTCCCCAGACAGAATGGGCATCATGGATAGAACTTCTTTAGGTGTAAGACATTGATAGGATCAGGGAGATGCTCTCCCTCTACTATAGACAGTAAATAAGCACCTATCCCAAAAGCTGTTGTAATGATGTAAGGTCCAAGCCAATTAGGTTTAAATTTTCCCTTTTGATCTCTATGTTGTTGATTCTTGGGATTTTCATGTAGGATAAGATCTCCCACTTGGAATTCTCTAGGGCGAACCTTTTTGTTGAAAGCTTTGGACATGCGCTTTTGATAAACCCTCATATGGTCAAATGATGCTTGGCACTTTTCATCTAAAAGTTCTAACTCTTGAAGTCTCATGGCACGGTAGTCTTCATCTGTAACTAGACCTTGGAGGGAAACTCGTAGTGAAGGAATCTCAACCTCCAAAGGTAACAGTGCTTTAGTGCCATATGCAAGGGAAAAAGGAGTAGCCCCAGTAGGAGTATGAATACTCATTCTACAGGCCCACAAAGCTATATTTATCTATAAGTGCCAATCTCTTCCATTCTTATAGACTGTTCTATGTAAGATTTTAAGAATAGTTTTGTTTGATGCCTCTGCTTGACCATTTCCTTGTAGGAAGTAAATGGAGGACCAATGTTGTTTAATATTTAATTTCTTGCAGAGTTGTTTAATGTCCGTATTTTTGAACTGGCCATTGTTGTCAGTGATAATCTTGGAAGGCACTCCATATCGACAGATGATATGGTTCAGAATGAATAGAGAGACTATCTTGCCCGAGGAAATACAAAGTGAGACAGTTTCTACCCATTTAGCGAAGTAATCAGTAGTAGTGATAATAAAATTATGTCCACCTGATGAGTTGGGATGAATCTCCCCAACAAGGTCAAAGGCCCAGCGCTAAAATGGCCAATGAGATATAGAAGGAATGAGCTCCCTGCCTAGAGCATGTATCAGGTTACCATGTTTATGACACTTTTCACATGACTTTACAAAAGCTACTGCATCAATCTACATCGTAGGCCAATAGTATCCTACCCTAAGAAACCTTCGGGCCATGGTAAGACCATTGGAATGTCCCCCACAGATGCCCTTGTGGATGTCAACTAACGCTTGTTCAAATTCTTCCTTTTATAATCATCTAAGAAGTGTTCCATCTAGACTCCTCATATACAAAGCACCAATGATAAGGGAATGGCAAGAGGCATTTTGGGTAAGGTTTATGTGTTTAGATTGGTTAAAGGTTTCAGGAATAATGTCATCACAAAGGTATGAGTAAATGACACCATAATGGCAAGACTCATGACCAACAAGGGTACAAATGACATGGCTTTCTTGAGAGTCATAGATAGGGTGATGTAGCTCTTCCACCAGGAATTCAAATCTTGATTCATGTTTCTCTAACTGAAGGAGTGAAGAAAGTGTAGCCATAGCATTAGCTGCTTTGTTTTTTGCTCTAGGGATTTGCTAAAACATGACAAATATGAAGTAGCATTTCAAGGAATCAACCTTTTTCTTGTAAGGTACCATTTTCTCATGTTTTGTTTGATATTCATCTTTACCTTGGTTGATTATCAGTTGTAAATCCCCATAGATGTGTAACTCTGTGATTCTCCATTCTATGGTCATCTTAAGTCCATTCGTTAAAGCTTCATACTCAACAATGTTATTTGTACATGGGAACAGTAATTTATAAGACTTAGGGATCGTGTACCCATGAGGAGAAACAAACAACACACCAGCTCCTAAACCATTTTGCATAAAGGATCCATCAAAGAACATCTTCCATGTTCTTTCAGTCATATACATGAGGTGCACATCTGGGAAGTCAACTTGAATAGGTGCATTATCTTGTATTGGGAAATTAGCCAATTGATCTGCTATGGCTTGTCCTTTGATTTCTTTACGCTCAATGTACTCTATGTCAAACTCTGAAAGGATCAGCATCCATTTAGAAAGTCTACCTATGAGGGCGGCCTTACCTAGCAAATATTTGAGTGGATCTATTTTTGCTATGAGGTGTATAGTGTGTGCAAGCATGTAATGTCACAACTTTTGGGAAGAAAACACAACTGCAAGGCAAGATTTATCAATACTGGTGTAGTTAACCTCATATGAAACAAGAGTGCGACTAATATAGTATATTTCTCTTTCTTTCCCATTTTCATCAAGTTGGGCTAGTAATGCCCCCAAGGAAGATTTTGTCGCTGAAATGTATAGAATAAGTGGTTTCCCTGGGATAGGAGGCATTAAAATGGGAGGATTTTCCAAGTACTGCTTGATTTGATTAATACTCTTATGAAAATCCTCATTCCAAACACATTTGACTCCTTTGTGTAAGTTCTTGTTGAAGGGTTGAGCTCTATCCACCAATTGTGAAATTAATCTCCTTATATATTGAAGACGTCCTTGAAGACACCTAATTTGACAATGTTTCTAGGAGGTAGCATATCTATAATTGCTTGGACTTTTTCAGGGTCTACCTCTATTCCTTTTTTTGAAATGATGAATCCAAGTAGTTTTCTAGAGGTGACTCCAAATGCACACTTTTTAGGATTTAACCTTAGTTGAAATTGTTCCATGCGATCTAGAATGACTTCTAAATCATCTAAGTGTGTATCTCTTTGTTTAGACTTGGCCAAGGTGTCATCCACGTAATCTTCCATGTTTGTATGCATCATGTTATGAAAAATGGTTGTCATAGCTCATTGATAGGTGGCTCCTACATTTTTTAATCCAAAAGGCATAACGTTCCAACAATAGGTACCCCATGCACAAGTGAATGTAGCCTTTTCTTAATCTTCAGGAGCTATCTTAATCTGATTGTATCTAGAAAAACTATCCATCAAGGAATAAATCTCATAACCCATAGTCATATCCACTATTATGTCTATATTGGGAAGTGGAAAGTCATCCTTTGGGCATGCTCTATTGACATGTCTAAAATCTGTGCAAACTCGAATGGATTTGTCATGTTTGGAAACTGGTAGAATGTTTGATATCCATTCAGCATAGGTGATAGCTCTTATGAATCTTGCACTAAGAATTTTCTCCAATTCTTCTTTGACTAGGAGAGCTAGCTATGTGAGGATGCATCTTTCTCAATTTTTGTTTAACTAGTTTGACACCTGGAGCTATGGACAAGTGATGCATGAAAAGATTAATGTCCAACCTTGGCATATCTGAATAAGTCCATGCAAAGTTGATTTTCTTTGTCTATAAGAACTTAGTGCAAGCTTATTTTTCTTGAGATGACAAGGACTCGGCCAAGTGTACTATATGTGGAGCCTCATCTGTACCCAAATTGAGTGCTTGTGTTGGTTCAATGAGAACTAAAGATCTATCTTGAAAATAGTTGGGGAGATGAGTAATTACCTCATCCTAAGGCACCTCAGAGAGGTTTTCACCCTTGGATATGTCATTTATTTTTAATTTTTTTAGTTCTGACACTGCCACATAGTGGTTTTCACCATCAGAACTCCTATTCTTTTGATTTTCTTTTATTTTTATTTTTTGACTAAGGTACTTGATGTCTGGCTCTGTCATGCTAGTAGCTAGTTCACTGGAGGAAGCGACTACATGTTCAATGGCATTTAGGTAATAGGTTATCTCATAATCATTTTTAAATTTTAAGAGCTCAGGTTCTCGATAGCGCTGGGACCAATCAATGAGGTCGGGATGAGAAAGAGGCAAGTCAACAATTGGTTCAAGGTTATAAATGTGAATGATATTATCACTGGTGACCGAAGAGTCAGATTCTGTAAAGTATCCTTCTAAGCTACCAAATCGGGATTCATCCTAACTAGTGAAGAATCGTCCACTAAGGCAACATGTGATTTCAAATCCTCTAATCCTACATGTGACTCATTGGCTACTTTAGGTTGAGAACTATAAGTGGGGATAACATCACTATCTCTATCAACTATGGAGGACTCAGAAAAGGATTCCCATTCATACTCATATGAACTTGTGTCTAAACTGCGACTAGGATGTTTACACCATGAATTTTTGGGACATCTTGAGGTGGAAGCTCTAGTGTAATCAAGAGTAACTCCTTCTCTTTCCATTAAACGAACAAGATTCTTTCATTGACATTCTCTAAAAGGATCTTCTATATCTGATTCATCTTCTTCTAAAGTTGCAACTGATGCATGAGTGACCAGAACATCTAAATCTCCCCAATGGAGATTAGTGGAAGGGACCCAATCTTCACACATGTCTTACTAATTTGTCAAATTAGGTACATATTCTAGCTCATCTTCACTATCTGACTTATCCAGGATAGGAATAGTGTTCTTGTTGCAATTTGCAAATCCTTGGCCAACCAGCTTCTTAGACTTGCATCCAAAAAGAGCATGATCAAGTGGTTTGGCTCTAGAATCCAATCTGTGATTAAGAGGGCCATGTCCAGGATAGCCCATATGTTTGACAAAAGTATACCCTCTTCCATAAGCCTTAGGAGAGGGAGAGAAGTTATCATTGCATATACATTTCTCTTCTCTATAGATCTATTCCCTAACAAATGTCTCTTCTTTCTCATCTTGGATAGGCACTGAGGACTCTACAAATGTGCCAAATAAAGTCATAGTTGAAGATGAAGGTTTATTTTCTTATGAAGAATTGCCATAAGACCTAGGCAAAACTGGTAATGTTGTGAGGGAGTTTATTTGATACCCCCCATGCCAAGATCTACTAACTTAATATTTTCTTTGCATTTAGCTAAGGTTGCATTAAAATCTTCTGATTCTCTATTGAGGGGAACATGATTTCCTGCTGAAATGGAATTGATAGATAAAGTGTTATCTCCAGGTATACAAATCTCTATTCCATTATAGGGGAACTTAACACACTGATGGTAAGTAGACAGAACTACTTGCATATCATGAATCCATGGTCTACCAAGTAAGATATTATACGCAAGGGGTCCAGCATCAACTATTTGAAATAAAATATCTTTTTCAACAGGGCCAATCCTAACATGAAGGATGGCCAACCCCTTGGAACTTCTTTTTGCCTCATCATAGGATTTGATACTAATCCTTTTTCTGGTATCTATGACTTCCTCAGAATAACCCAATTCTTTTAAAATATTAAAGGACTAAATATTAAGCCCAACACCCCCACCTATCAACACACGCCTAACACGGGTTATGTGGATCATGACCTCAATATGAAGGGTAGGATTGTGTGGGTGGCTCAAGGCTTTATTATCATCCTCCAAAAATGTAAGGTAATGGGGGATAGTAATGTGGTTAACCATGTTCTGTAATTTATCAACATATAAGTTGTTGGGGACATTTTTCGTACGCAAGGCATCCTCAAGGACTTTCTTATGTCTTGCAGATAACTCTAAGAGCTCAAAGATCAAAATCTGAGCTGGGTTTTTCTGCAACTGATCAACAAGAATATAACTTGACTTAGGATTGACAGCTAGTTTTAAGGTGACATTCTTGGATGTCACTTGATTAGGTTTACTTGGTTGGCTTGAATTGGGTCCTCTAATGACAATGGGACCTTGAATCCATGTGACAACATTAAGAGTTTGCGATGACACTTTAGAGTTAGGACCCCTTAGTAGCACAATAGGTTCTTCATCAAAGATAGGAGGAGATTCCACATCTAGATCATAACCATAGGGATCTTTAAACCTTATCATGTTGACATTTTCTTCTACAAAATCAATCATATTGATAGTATTCTTTGCATCTGTGTAAGTGTAATTGATCTCAGCCTTTCCATTCTTAGCTTTAGAGGTTTCCCCCTTCTCATATTTGGAAAATGGTTCCTTGAATGCCTTATGATCGGTGTTGGTGTTCAATCCATCTATTTTGAGCTTTCCATTGTCAATGAGATCTTGAATAAGATGCTTGAGTTTGTAGCAATTTTCAATGTCATGTCCAATACCATTGTGAAACTTGCAAAAGGCCTTCTCATCCCACCAATGTGACTTAACATCAGGTATATAATGCTTCGCAGGATCTTGAGGATGTGCAAGGTTGTTGATGATAAGTGTTTTCAAGACATCCTCATATGAGTCACCAAGTTTTGAAAATTGACGCCTCTCTTCCTTAGGCCTATCTTGATATCTCAGTTTGTTCTCTTGTTGATTAGATGTATTGAGCTTCATGGCTTGAACAATACTAGACAAGTGGAGCACAGTTTGATCTTTAGGCTGGGAGGAGTCCACAACTCCATCATTGACCACTTGTTTGTTCCTATTCCAATGCGAGTTCTTCCCTTTATCCTTGTTAGGATTGTTGTTATTTTGACCATTGTTGTTATTTTTGTTTCCATTTTTGGTCAAAATTCCTTGTTCTTTTAAAACATCCTCAATCCTACATGCATTTTTAACCATGGTGTCAAAGGAATCAAAAACCATCTTCCTAACTTCATACCGCATTTTGGGAACCAAGTTGCTAACAAGGATGTCAATCTTTTCATTTTTAGGAATAGTTCTAGAGTAGCAAGAGAATTTTCATCTCCACCTTTGCAAGAAAGTCACAAAGGATTCCCCTTGACTTTGCTTTAAATTGCATAAGTCCAACATGGTGATTGATCTTGAAATATTGTATGCAAAGTGTTGAACAAATTTGTGAATAAGCTCGTTGAAAGTCTTAACAGGGGGAGTTATGTTGGTGAACCATTCCATTGCTTGACCCTTAAGAATCCTTGGGAAAAATCTCATGAGGTATGAGTCATCTTGATGGAACTCAAAACTTGTGGTATAAAATTGGCGCACATGATCATGTGGATCTCCATTCCCATCATATTTGTTGTATTGAGGAATCTCAACCTTTCTAGGGAACTCTTTCATGTTAATACTTTTTTCAAAAGGATTAGGACAAATGAATCCAGCAAGAATGAATTATTGGGTGCTAACATCTTCTCCATCATGTTCTTAAGTTGTTTGATTTCCTCTTCTTGAGATGGACCTTGCTTCTTAATCTATTTGTCCACATCAAAGTTATAAGGGACTCTAGCACCCTTGTTGATTAAACTCTCTAGGAACTTATCCTTGTTTTTCTCTAAATATTTCTCCACATACTATTGGAAAAGTGGCTCTTGTTGCATTTTCATGAAGTCCTAGGAGGTGAGATCAAAACTTGAGATACTACCCCCATATTGTGAACCATGATGAGCACGTTGTGAAGGTTGTCTTGAGCTCCTAGAAGGTGTTTGTCTCCTATAATGATCATGTCTTGAGACCCTTCTTCCTCTAGGGCTAGGATATTGTGATGGTGTTCTTGAATGTCTCCCACTTCATGGAGTCTTAGGAGGAGTGGATGGACATGTTGTTGAATTGATCATTTAGTTGCTGAGCCAAGAGCCTATCTTTCTCTTCTTGGAAGGCTTTCTTTTCCATTTTCACCAAATTTTGTCTTTCCAATTCTAGGACTCTAAATTTCTCTTCCTTTTTAGCTTGTTCATCTAGGAAGTCTTTCCTTTCATGCTCAATCTTCTTAAGTCTTTCACTCATGTATCTTGAAGATGTTTTGAGTGGTGAAATTGGTCTTGAATTTCTAAACAAGTTGTTGGTATAGGTTGCATTAACATGAGTGTCATAAAGTTCATCTCCTTGGTTCTCATGCTGTGATAAATCATCTTGATAAGCTTTCCTCTTACCTCTCTTAGCCCTTTGGTGTGCATCCAGATATCTAGTTGAGATAAGGGGTGAGACTAGGTGACTGTCACGAGAGGAACCACCAAATGAAATAGCATCTCTATGCTTCGCAAATATGTCATCAAGGCATTTATCCATGTCTTCCCTCTCTCTCCAAGTCATTGTGTAACTCATATCCATAGAACAGTGAGAAGATGCTAAGGGGGTACCCAACTCACTAAGGTGACTCTTGGAATCAAACCACACTTTCAAGTTGTTCCTAGGTGATTGTTCAAATATGGGTTCTTTTCCCTTACATTTTTGGCGAGTTTGAACTAAGGGTAATTGGTTAAAGACAACTTGAGGTCATTTTCCTTGATGTACTTGATATCTTGTTGTAACTAGAATGATATAAAAGGTACTAGGTGATAAGATGACCCTAAGAAATGTTGGTACCAAACTAGGATAGTAAAAGCACTCACTTGTCCAAAAGAGAGGTGATAAGATAGAATTTTGCAAGAGGCATAAACCAACACTGCCATAGAGGTGCTCACTGAACAGGTGAATACCCTAACACATATGGATCAGGAGGATGATTTACCCAAGTTATATTGATTGAATTTGAATTTGTATGGAAGTGAATGGACAAGAGACTACTAAAACTCTCCAAGCGTGTTATCAAAGGATCTAAAGGTTTATCTTCTAAACAAGGACAGTTTCTAGCTCGCCAACTCCAAGAAAGGTCACTTGTGAAACCAAAGGTTACTAGTTCAAGAGGTCAAAACACAAGAATCCAAAGTGTGAACAAGCTTCTAACAGCGGGGTAAGTGACCTAATCTGATCTAGATCAACCCAAGAAGATTGAAAATGATAGGATAGCAAAAATGAGCAAGTTGATAGTTTGACACTTAAGAATGCAGATTTGTTGATCATTTTGGTGTTTGTCATAATGTTTGGGTGTATGTTTTGATCTTTCACTCACGCAAGACACATCAAGAAGATTGTTTGTTGTAAAAGAAACAGTCACATCACAACCTAGGTAAGCCAGGAGAATATCTGTTGAATTCCCACTTGAACTAAAGTTCAGCCATGCTTACTCATAGAGGACAACTTAGAAGCTTGGAGGCACGGGCTCCTCCTTACATGTGCACTCACTTCTTAGGCACACCAAGCTTCAAATCCCAAGGGAATCACTTCCCAAAGGAATTTTGTCTCTACGACGAGCCGTGAAAACATGGGACGTCTTAGTCGGTCTCTGACCTTCCGCACCAATAGATAGAGGGTTTTTGGTCACTAAAACAAAGTTTGTAGTCAAGGCATCTATTCAGGTGGTTTTGATCAAGTCATTTTCCCAAGGGGGCTATCCCAATCCTTTCAAAGCAAGGTTTTCACCTTAACAATATAGGGACTTTAACGCACCACTAGGGTACTAGAGGAGATTTTGGTTGCCACAACAAATTCACACCTATCCACTGTGAGACTAATCACAATAGCATTTTTTATATACTGGTTTGGAAGGGCTTGGCTTTAGCCTGTTACCAGTTGGGCAATCCACTCTCACTGGCTCTATTAAAGTACTTGAGAGGTATCCACACTAAAATAATTATATGAGTTTCTCTTACACCCAAGATCCATGAAGGCAAGGGGAGAGGATATGTTCATATAATTCTTAGGATTACAATCTAAAAGACACTTCAAACACATAAGAAAATGAAAATAATGTTTCTAGATTTATGATCATCCCAAAAGGGTGAGAGCATAGTTTCCTAACATTATTTCCATTCCTAAAAATACCAAATAGAAGTTCATTTTATAAGTCTTGCATGTGGGTTCCTATTTTAATAAAATAAATCAAAATGCAAGCACAATGTTTAGCGCGTTATCGATCAAGGTAACCTGCAAGACCATTCATTAGTAGTCTTTGTTTGAGTCTTATTTTTCAACATCCTACAAACCACTGTTAGGCTGTAATCAAAGATAAATATCAAGAACAAAAAAGCCAAAGATTGGTGAGCATTAGAAAAATTAGAAATTTGATTGCATATTCAGAAAGTAGATAAAAATATCACGCACTTTAAAAAAATTGCACTAAAAAATGTTACCGTATGAGCCCGTACGAGGCTTCGAAAGATGCAAAATAGAGGATTAGATAGGTACAGTGATAAAAACCTACAATTTATGATAAATCTATGACTCAAATCGAGAAACTAAGAACAACCCATAAATCTTTAGACAATTCTTCCCAAAATAAAAATAAAAATTGCACTCAATTTGGACCTGAAATGAGCAAGATATGATCGTTTGAAGTTAGACTGCAATTTCAAAAACTCCAATGGTGAGGCAAAGAATTTTCAAACCCTACTGACATCAGTAGACTACGACATTAAAATTGATGGGCTGGGGGCCATCACACAAGGCCTAGATTTTGATGGTCATATGGCCGTCAAATTTAACATACTAAAAAAAATTTGATTTTTGATTTTTGATTTTTTTTTATCATATAGATTGTTATGCATGATTAATCTAAGAATGAGTCGCCATTCGAGACCTCATTCTTGAGAAATCTTGAATATAATGACTCATAGAAGTGTATGGAAAGGCGAAGGGGGATTCAAAAAAGAAGCATGAACCACCATTGAGAGGAGGTTCAATTCTAAGATGAGCCTCAATATGTCAAAGGAAATTTTCAAAAACAAGCTGAAAGGATGGAAGCAAGGTTTTAGAGTTATGAGAGAGTCGAGGAGTATGAGTGGGTTTGCATGGAATTAGAGCACTATATGTATGGATGTTGATGAGAGGGTGTGGGACGAGCTTCTAAAGGTAACATTCTCTTTTGAATATGTTGATCTAAGCAATATTTCCTTCTTATTAAGTTAGTGATACAAGACAGAGATCTAATTCATTCATTATGGTAACATGCAAAGAAAAGAATTCAAAAATGCCAAAGTGTATAAGAGACAACCCTTCCAGTACTACAATGACCTAGCCTTCATTATGGGTAATGACATATTTGAAGGTACCAGAACTACTACTGCACAAGAGATAGAAGAAGGGCACAATATGGATGAGGGCCTTAACTTGGATTGTGATGATGAAATCCCTAGTGGTACGCCTCTTGAGACTACAACTGATTCAAACAATGAATTATATCATTCCAATTAATCTAGTGCAAGTGGTAGGCCAAATCCTTCAACACTTTCATCACAGAGGGGAAAGAGGAAGAAGGCAAGCATGACTAGTTTGTTGGATGTGATTTGTGAAACTATTAAAAAAATTGTAAGAGGACCTCCATTTGCCTCATGTTATCAAAGTGGATAAATCTGGTTCAGATGTTGTCTTAGATAGTGTGCATGAGGACCTCAAAGACATACCTAATTTGAGTCAAGGAACTATGTTTAAGGCATATGACACCTTCATGGTTGAAACTGAAAGAGCCAAAGGGTTCTTGAGAAAGAATGAAGAGGAGAGAGTGGAGTACATTGTAATGAAGTTTGGAGAACTCTAGTTTCTTTTGTTTTATTTTAAGTCTTGTTACTTAAACATTGGCAAGGTTAGCCAAGATACTTTTTAAGTTGGAAAGGTTAACCAAGATACTTGTTTTATCAGTAATATATAGTTTCTATCAGCATGGCATTGTTTTGTTTTGATGAAAATCAAATCATGTGTTTTGATTGTTCATGTATGGATGCTCTCTATGGCTTCTCTCTACCCAAATCAACATTTATCTTGTACATATGGTTGCTCTACTATATGACTGGTCTACTATATATGGTTTCTCTACCATATATGCTCTAGTATGTATTTTTTCTCTCTTTTGAAGTCACCATTCATGATTAACTCATTACTCCAGCTTGTACAACTTTTCTAGATCACTCGAACACCTACTTTTTTTCTCAGAATCATATATACATGTAGCCATGATGATATTTTTTTACTATTATTTCATGCATTATAGATTGCATTCATGATTTACTTAAAAATGGATATAGTTGTGATTCATGCTTATACAATTTTTGTATATTGCTTTGACACCTACTTTTTTTGCTTGGCATCATATTACTATTATAGTCAAATGATGTGTTGCAATGGAAAAGTATGTAATATATCGATACCTAATGATTGTATATTGTTTTAGATTGGCATTATTTTGTTCCATTTTATATGTCTATACCCGATGAATTGGTTAGCCTTGTTGCATTAGAAAATATAAATGGAATACACCTAGGTGTAACACATGATGAAGATCAATTATAGTAATAAATTATGTTCTTTTATTGCAAAGTATCAAAAATGTACATTTTGAATTCTTCAAAACTATTCCAATAGTACTCATATGGCTGCTCTACCCAAATTTTGTGTTTTTCATATTAGTTTTTACTATTATTTCAATTAGTATAGATCTTAACTATTATGATAATAAGAAATATATGTAATTTACAATTGTGTTTCTATATATAGAATGGATGTAGTTTTTGATATTACTATACCAGTTCATAAAAAATTTTTGTGTATTTTATATAGAGAGGCTTAAATTTTGGAACAATTCACAAAAAATACAAGCTGGAGTAGTTTTTGAAAATAATACTCCAGCTTGTACAGATTTTATGCATTGCTCCAACACCTACTTGTTTTCTTGGCATCATATATACATGTGCTCACAAAGAATTCAAAATGGACGCTTCTGAGAGTACACATATGGTGTTCATGATTTCAACGTATAGTCCATATTTATGATGTTACTCCTTGGTCTATTACATCTATTACGGGAACTTTGATGGCCGATATGTTATGACCAAGATACAGGAAGCTTCAGCTGGATATTGGCTTGTGTTTATTTTTACTTAATGGTGTGTTTTCACACCACTATTTTGTTCTTCGATTTTGTTATTCCTCATCTTCTATCTCTTGGTATAGATGTTACATTGTATTTTAATGGTTTATAGTAGGCACTGCACTACTCCATTTTGGATCTTCCATATGCACTACTTCATTTACACTAAGTTATTTTTTAATGGTCCATTATTTTTTTAATGCCATTAGGTTTTCAATTTGGACTGTTCGTGTCACTATAGTTAATGTCATTTGGTTTATTTTTCATGAAGCCAATCATTTCTTTGAAAGAATAAATGTGAAACTAGGCCATTAATCTCAAAGAATTTTTAACTTGGACATAAGATCTGGTAGTGCTTGGTGAACTATGGACATGGCTATCAAATGAATGAAAATGATGTTTGGTATATCCTAATTGGTAGTAGTACATGAACCAAGTATTGAAAAAAACATTTTTTTAAAGCCTCCTGTCTTGCAACTATTTATCCAAAGGTAAGGATTATCTAGGTCCTCAATTTAGGGTGATGTTTAAAATATTTAAGACAACAAAACTTCCTCCCAATTTTCAAGCAAAGAACAACAAAGACAAGGATTTTGTTGAGTCAAGAAAGTGAAAGCATTAAAACCGTAGTTGTTAGAGGACTTTGCGAGAGCAGGAAAAGATACTATGGTGACTCTGGATTAACTGTAGGGATTATAGATCAAATTGAGGGAAGAATCAATGTGCTATAAATATAAGTTCTCTTTATCTCGTTAAGGCTAGATCATTCCCCATTAAAATTTGTTGTGTGCATCCCTTGGTCTCATATGTTCTTAGGTGTCAATCTTTAGTTCAACTTTGAAATTTTCCTCGCACGTCTGTAAAATCTATAGAAGGTGCTTGTATACAAAAATCCTCTCCATGATCTGAATGTCTACATAGTAAGGTGAGGATTTTAGAAGATAGGTACACACTCAAGGGCTCCATTTTCTAATTTATTGTTGCCTTGATTAGTTGGCTAACATAGAGGTTGTAAAAATTATTCCTTTTTAGTAGATCCTTTCATTATAGCATGCAAGGTCTCTTTAATTAGCCATGGATTATTAAAGTAGATTTGATTATGTGAAGTTTCTATCATTTTATAAATTATATTTGAATGAATTTTGATAATACTTAAAGGATCAGAAGTTGTCATTAGTATACAAATGTAAAGTAGAAAAATGATGTTAATAGAATAAGAGTGTTTTGATACTCAAATCACTTATCACCTTACATTTAATGTTTAGAGTGGAGGGAAAGATAAGATATTCCCCTTTTATTCTTAAATGCACAAAGGAAGGATCCAAATTGATCAGCCCAAAAAGGATCAATGCATAAATGAATCAATCTATTGGAAATAAGAATAAAGAAGGAGATCCTAGGTTTCCCTCTTAAAATGTGTTTGAAAATGATTGTAAATGTATGATAGATATAGAATGATTAAGGATTTGAATTGAAATGGATAGGAGAAATGTACTAACCTTGAAATATTGTAGATCAAAGAATGCTATTTTCTGAGGTCTGTAGACTGTTTCTAGAAAAAATGAAGTATGATCCAGAAAGGAAACGCGGAGATGAACAAAACCCAGAAATATTTTTCTGATCTAACATCATCTTATGAAAAAGGTTGACCTTGACCCACAAATTGTAATGAAACTCAGGTGCGGAAACAGCTTCCTACGCTAATCTCTATAGGAAAGTATTGTGCAAATTCTTTTAAATCCTTACAATTACAGATTCGTTAACTACTTTAACAAAGATATTGCAACCAC
>MU228155.1:1430261-1441039 GCA_018584345.1 Thuja plicata | reverse complement strand
TAACCATGCACACATCCTATGGTAGAGGTCAATTGGAGAAGTTGTGGAGGAGGATGAAATAGGAATGGGATCCATGGTGATCTCATTCAAACCATTTTCATTCTCACTTCCATGTACCTCATTAGGGATCTATCCTTTTTTTGTAATAAAAGCCTCATCCAAGTATTCAAAACAAAAATCATACATGTTGAACACAATGAAAAATGCAAATGTTTTTGTATTTTTAAACGAAATTTTGTGATTTTTATTAATTTTGAAATATAAATGCAAGAGCATAAAACAAAACCTACTTTTAAATTTACTCAAATCTAACACCAAAAAGAAAGAGTTGTCTATCGCGGGTTCACCAAAATGTAAAGTAGAAAAATGATGTTAATAGAATAAGAGTGTTTTCATACTCAAATCACTTATCACCTTACATTTAATGTTGAGAGTGGAGGTAAAGATAAGATATTCCCCTTTTATTCTTAAATGCACAAAGGAAGGATCCAAATTGATCAACCCAAAAAGGATCAATGCATAAATGAATCAATCTATTGGAAATAAGAATAAAGAAGGAGATGCTAGGTTTCCCTCTTAAAATGTGTTTGAAAATGAATGTAAATATATGATATATTTATAATGATCAGGGATTTGAATTGAAATGGATAGGAGAAATGTACTAACCTTGAGATATTACAGATCAAAGAATGCTATTTTCTGAGGTCTATAGACTGTTTCTGGAAAATTTGAATTATGATCCGAAAAGGAAACGCAGAGACGAACAAAACCCAGAAACATTTTTCTGATCCGACAGCATCTTATGGAAAAGTTAAACCTTGACCCACAAATGTCAACCCTAACCAAATAATGGTCACCTTGACCTACACAGGTTCGACAGAGAATCTGTTCACGGATCCCGATAGTTGGCTAAAAAGGGTATCCAGATCTGAGTTCAAATCCACAGTTCTGAACCTATACCTGAAAGAAAAAGAGATTTTTTTGTTGGGGGGGAGGGGTTTACCTTATTCAAACCCCAATTTATGAATTAACCTTGAAATCAATAATTGAAATAAGAATGCTACCAAGTAGTAGAATTGAATCTAACAATGAAGCTATGATATTGAAATAGATATGCAATTGTAATTCAAATGTAGACAAATATGTAAATATGAAAGCATGGACTTTAGAAACCATAAACCTCCATGATTGTATGCTTGAAATCCACCTTGAAGAGATGATGAAAGAGTCTTGAGGATGCACAAAGGATCTTTAAGAAAGATCACACCATCATGATGGCTATATCTAGGGCTTGAATGATAAATCTTGAATGTTTGAACCAAATCCCTTCAAAGGCTTGAGAGCTTGAATCCTTGATCTCCAATGGAGAACTTTAATGCTTGAGAGGAATACTTTAACACCTTGAGAGATTGAAAAAATGTAAATAAATGGATGCTTGAACCTTTTTCTTCTTGACAAAATCTTGGTTAGAGCTTTCTGCACTTGGAAGACTTAGAGAAAATGAGAGAGAAAGACTTCCTTTTATATGAAACTAGGGCACAATATTATAAGAAGGTAGACATAGGATAATTAAATTGGAATTAGATCCATTCCCCTAGAAGAGGACCTAATTTAAATATAATTTAGGAATCAACGCTTCGGAACCTGAAACAGCCAACCCGAAAGCGGGAAATAACTTTTTGAAAAGACCAACATCTGAAAACTATGGGACCTTGACATTTGAACCCTGGGGAAAGGTTGAGGTCAACCTTTACCTAGGTCTAGTTCAAGGTCAACCTTGAACTAGGTAAGGGTTTAGTTTTACATAGACCCAAAATTTCAACCCTGACCTTGAGGTTGAAAACCTCAGATCTACAGTCCAGGATGCCAAAAACTGGATGGAAAGAAGTGGAAAAAGAAGCAGAATAGCGGGAAAGCAAGGTTAAATTAAAGAACCCTTTCAAGGTGCCCAATATGGCCCCAAAAAACCTACTCAGAAGGCTAAACCAATCTACCATGGAAGTGCTTCCATTTTCTGACTATACATTTAGCCCCCACTTTAGCAGGAGTATAGAAATCAAACATGCTCACAATAAAGTTAGAAGAAAGACACAGGTAGATTGCAACGAAGTAGAATATCACTAAGTCAAGGACATGAGCCCCTAGACCAAGGATTCTTTCTCAACATACATACATAAATATATGAAATTAATGAGCAATCAATCATAGAAAACATACATGATTACATAAGCAAGACAAGAGCAACACTATAAATAACATAGCTTCGTGATCTAATCCTACTAGCATGACAGTGACAAAGAGAAAAGAGATAGTGATTACCTCACCTAGTAAGATTGCCACCTTACCATGAATCACCAAGGAGGGAGAGCCCAATAGGTTCACCCATTAACTGTGCTTGTAATTGTAAATGCGTCTTCTGATTGCTTTTAAAATATCCATAGATCAACAATCTTGTATCACTATGGAATATAAAATGCGTGTCCATTCAGGATTTAGCAACATATGTACGTTACCTTTCAAGGATTTAGCATATTGTAACATAAAATGGTTCATATCTCTTAAGAATTTAGCAACTTATGTGTGTTACCTTCCAAGGATTTAGCAAACATAAAAGTTAAAAATGCATGTCTCTTCAAGATTTAGAAACTTATGTGCGTTACCTTCCAAGAATTTAGCATGCTGCAAAATGTAAATTAATGTAAACTATAGTACAAGGGAGACCCTATATATGGCCCCCTCCTTATCATGACTACCCACTAGGTAGGATAAGGAAGAGAAAAGAGGATACCTACTTCACAAGGTAAGGAGAAATCCAGCTTAACAACAATGTATACCATATTCTTAGCGAAGAATCTTGACTCTTACATCCAAGAACATAGATAATCATGAAATGGATATGTCACTTATGGAAAAATGATCCTCAAAAGGGAAGAGATCTTATCATCAAGCCCCCACCATAGAGGAGCTCTTAGGATAAAATGTCATCTTCTAAAGAAAAGAGGGACTTAAGATTCAATCATCTATCCCCCTGCGATGAAGAGGAAAAGGAATCTTGGAATGTAGAAGTCAAACTCTAACCCAAAGAAAAAGGCAAGAGTTTATCAAAAGCATAGTTGGAAAAACAAAGAAGAGGTGATGACCTAGGGCAATCACCTCCCATATAAGAGGGTATCCATAGTCAAAAACATACATCTTTATAAGGAAATAATGTTATATGATAAACAAATGCCACTAAGCTAAGGAAAATAGATCCTTAGATAGAGGAAGGAGGAAAATGCCTTGCCCCCCAGGGCTGAAAGCAAGGGCTATATCAAATTATATCAAGAGATATTGTAAACAGTATATTATGTGAGAAGTGAAAAAGTAACCCTTGTGAGGGATAACACATTATTCAGTTTCCAAGGTGAGAGATTTATCAACCATGGAAACCCAATTTCAAACAAAAAATAGGTTATAATAAAGGACATAGATCCTCAATGCAAACCAAAATTTTCATGTATGATTGGATATCACATAATAGATAGATACTGCTTAACCAAGGGAAAAGTGAACCCCAGAAAGATAGAAAAGAATGAGATGGCATCCTTGCCCCCCAAGTGTAGGGACAAGGATGAAAAGGAACCTATTATAACACTCACAATACTATGCAAGAAAATGAGCCCCTAGAGATTAGGCTAACATTGCTTACATAATATGGAGTTCCATCATAGGAACATAAATATTATTTAGAGAAAATAGGATTGAAATATAACTCATTGCCACATGATATATAAATAACTTTACTATCAATGAGCTGCCTAATATTATATTGTAAAGCTTGAAATTCATTAGAGTGATCATGAAATCTATAATAGAAACAAAAAGGAAGAATCTTTAAGTATAGACTACGTTTCTTTTTGTGTTTAGGTCTAGTAATTATCTTAGCATGAAGGAGTTTAGGCATAACAACCTCTTCGACAAATTCCTTCATAGGGTCATCATGTTTTGAAATGTTATTTGATATGTTGGTAACATTGCTATGTTGTTGAGGATTAAATCCCAATCCATAAAAATGCCCATGCCCCTCATTCTGTAAGGGCATTTGAATTCCATGTTTATGCTGAGTACATCCTTGATTATGGAATCCTTGTTTAACTGGTAAATGATAACTATGACCATAACAAGAAGCCATATGAAAAGAAGTCAATTGAACTTCAGTAGTCACTATATCATCATTAGTATGTTCGATAGATTCACAAGAAGGAAAAATAAAGGAATACATCCTAGGAGAAGATGGGATAGGAGCTTGTTTCTCCATAGGATCATCACTATGAGGGAGAGCATTAAGGGAATTCATATCATTCCCCGCTAATGTCTTATTACTAGAAGAAATCCCAAATGGAGGTAAAGAATCTATAATGTTATCTTCTTTCTCTAAAATGTCTACATAAGGAGAGTGTGTTTTAGAAAAAGAGTCATGATCATGTATGAATATGTCATCCATTAATAAATCACCCTCTTGTATCAAAGCATCTTCACAAGAAGGGAATAAATCAATGTCTTTATCCAAGGGTTCATCCCAAAAAGTAGAATCACCCATAATGGCTTCATGAGGAAGAGAGTAATCAACATCCAAATCCAAAGGTTCATCCCAAAGAGGAGGATTATCCTCCCTATCAATAAAGCACATAGTAGGAGTGCCTAAAGCTTGATCCCTAAAGGAGGAAGAATTATATTCTAAAGTAGGCTCGTAGAAAAGACATATATTAGGAGAAGAATCAATCCTTAACTCATCTCAATGGAGAGAAATATTAAAGTCATCTTCTTGCTATAATATATCCTTTAAAGGTAATACAAGAGAGGACAAAGCAACATCACACTCACTAAATGAAGTCTTTGTAGGTGTATCAATGTTGTAATGAAGGAGTATGAAGGTAACCATGCACACATCCTACAGTAGAGGTCAATTGGAGAAGTTGTGAAGGAGGATGAAATAGGATTGGGATCCATGGTGATCTCATTCAAACCATTTTCATTCTCACTTCCATGTACCTCATTAGGGGATCTATCCTTTTTTGTAATAAAAGCCTCATCAAAGTATTCAAAACAAAAATCATACATGTTGAACACAATGAAAAATGCAAATTTTTTTGTATTTTTAAACGAAATTTTGTGATTTTTACAAATTTTGAAATATAAATTCAAGAGCATAAAATAAAACCTACTTTTAAATGTACGGAAATCTAACACCAAAAAGAAAGAGCTATCTATTGCGGGTTCACCAAAATGTAAAGTAGAAAAATGATGTTAATAGAATAAGATTGTTTTCATACTCAAATCACTTATCACCTTACATTTAATGTTTAGAGTGGAGGGAAAGATAAGATATTCCCCTTTCATTCTTAAATGCACAAAGGAAGGATCTAAATTGATCAACCCAAAAAGGATCAATGCATAAATGAATCAATCTATTGGAAATAAGAATAAAGAAGGAGATCCTGGGTTTCCCTCTTAAAATGTGTTTGAAAATGAATGTAAATGTATGATAGATTTAGAATGATTAAGGATTTGAATTGAAATGGATAGGAGAAATGTACTAACCTTGAAATATTGCATATCAAAGAATGTTGTTTTCTGAGGACTGTAGACTGTTTCTGGAAAAATTGAAGTATGATACGAAAAGGAAACACAGAGACGAAGAAAACCCAGAAATATTTTCCCGATCTGACACTATCTTATAAAAATGTCAACCTTGACCCACAAATGTCGACCCTGACCCAATAATGTTGACCTTGACCTACACAGGTCTGACAGACAATCTTTTCTCGGATCATGATAGTTCACTGAAAAGGGTATCCAGATGTGAGTTCAAATCCGTAGTCCTGAACCTGTACCTGAAAGAAAAAGAGATTTGTTTGTTGGGGGGAGGGGTTTTCCTTAGTTAAACCCTGATTTAGGAATTAACCTTGAAATAAATAATTGAAATAAGAATGCTAGCAAGTAGTAGAATTGAATCTAACAATGAAGCTATGATATTGAAATAGATATTCAATTTTAATTCAAATGTAGACAAATATGTAAATATGAAATCATGGACTTTAGAAACCATAAACCTCCATGCTTTTATGCTTGGAATCCACCTTGAAGAGATGATGAAAGATTCTTGAGGATTCACAAAGGATCTTGAAGGAAGATCACACCATCATGATGGCTAGATCTAGGGCTTGAAAGATAAATCTTGAATGTTTGAACCAAATCCCTTCAAAGGTTTGAGAGCTTGAATCCTTGATATGAAATGGAGAACTTGAATGCTTGAGAGGAAGAGTTGAACACCTTGAGAGATTGAAAACATGTAAAGCAATGGATTCTTGAACCTTTTGCTTCTTGACAAAATCTTGGTTAGAGCTTTTTGCAGCTGGAAGACTTAGAGAAAATGAGAGAGAAAGACTTCCTTTTATATGAAACTAGGGCACAATCTTCTAAGGAGGGTGACATAGGAGAATTAAATTACCATTAGACCCATGACCCTAGAAGAGGACCTAAGATAAATATAATTTATGCTTTTAAACCCGAAACAACCGACCCGGAAGCGGGAAATAACTTTTTGAAAAGATCGACATCCAGAAACTGTGGGACCCTAAGATTTGAACCCTAGGTCAAGGTCGAGATCAACCTTGACCTAGGATAGTTTCAAGGTCAACCTTGACCTAGGTTAGGGTCAAGGTCAACCTTGACCTAGGTCAAGGTCGAGGTCAACATAAACTCAAAAGGTCAACCCTGACCTTGAGGTTGAAAACCTTAGATCTGCAGTCCAGGATGCCAAAAAATGGATGGAAAGAAGTGGAAAAAGAAGAAGAATAGGGGGAAAGCCAGGCCAAAGTCAAGAACCCATTCAAGATGCCCAATATGACCCAAAAAAACCTACTTGGAAGGCTAAACCAGTCTAACATGGAAGTGCTTCCATTTTCTGACTAGCCCCCACTTTAGTGGGAGTATAGAAATCAAACATGCTCACGGTAAAGTTAGAACAAAGACATTGGTAGATTACAACAAAGTAGAATATCACTAAGTCAAGGACATGAGCCCCTAGACCAAGGATTCTTACTCAACATACATACATAAATATATGAAAGTAAAGAGCAATCAATCATAGAAAACATACATGATTACATAAGGAAGACAAGAGCAACACCATAAATAACATAGCTTCATGATCTAATCCTACTAGCATGAAAGTGACAGAGAGAAAAGAGATAGTGATTACCTCACTTAGTAAGATGCCCACCTTACCATGAATCACCAAGGAGGGAAAGCCCAATAGGTTCACCCATAAATTGTGCTTGTAATTGTAAATGCATCTTCTGACGACTTTTAAAATATCCATAGATCCACATTCTTGTATCACTATGGAATATAAAATATGTTTCAATTCAGGATTTAGAAACTTATGTGCATTACCTTTCAAGGATTTAGCATATTGTAACATAAAAGGGCACGTATCTCTTCAGGATTTAGCAACTTATGTGTGTTACCTTCCAAGGATTTAGCAAACATAAAAGGTAAAAATGTGTGTCTCTTCAGGATTTAGCAACTTATGTGTGTTACCTTCCAAGGATTTAGCATGCTACAAAATGTAAATTAATGTAACCTATAGTACAAGGGAGACCCTATATATGCCCCCCTCCTTATCATGACTACCCACTAGGTAGGATAAGGAAGAGAAAAGAGGATACCTACTTCACAAGGTAAGGAGATATCCAACTTAACAACAATGTATACCATATTCTTAGCGAAGAATCCTTACTCTTACATCCAAGAACATAGATAATTGTGAAATGGATATGTCACTTATGGAAAAAGGATCCTCAAAAGGGAAGAGATCTTATCATCAAGACCCCCACCATAGAGTAGCTCTTAGGATAAAATGTCATCTTCTAAAGAAAAGAGGGACCAAAGATTCAATCATCTAGCCCCCTGCGATGAAGAGAAAGAGGAATCTTGGAATGAAGGAGTCAAACTCTAACCCAAAGAAAAAGGAAAGAGTTTATCAAAAGTAGAGTTTGTAAAATAAAGAAGAGGTGATGACCTAGGGCAATCACCTCCCATATAAGAGGGTATCCATAGTCAAAAACATACATCTTTATAAGGAAATAATGTTATATGATAAACAAATGTCACTAAGCTAAGGAAAATAGATCCTTAGATAGAGGAAGAAGGAAAATGCCTTGCCCCCTAGGGGTGAAAGCAATGGATATATCAAATTATATCAAGAGACATTGTAAACATATATAATATGAGAAGTGAAAAAGTAACCCTTGTGAGGGATAACACATTATTCAGTTTCCAAGGTGAGAGATTTATCAACCATGGAGACCCAATTTCAAACAATATAATAGGTTATAATCAAGGACATAGATCCTCAATGCAAACCAAAATTTTCATGTATGATTGGATATCACATAATAGATAGATACTGCATAACCAAGGGAAAAGTTAATCCCAGAAAGACAAAAAAAAAGGAGATGGAATCCTTTCCCCCCAAGTGTAGGCACAAGGATGAAAAGGGACTTATTATACCACTCACAATACTATGCAAGACAATGATCCCCCAAAGATTAGGCTAACATTGTTTACATAATATGGAGTTCCATAATAGGAACATAAATATTATTTAGAGAAAATAGGATTGAAATATAACTCATTGCCACATGATATATAAATAACTTTACTATCAATGAGCTGCCTAATCTTATATTGTAAAGCTTGAAATTCATTAGAGTGATCATAAAATCTATAATAGAAATAAAAAGGAAGAATCTTTAAGTATAGACTATGTTTCTTTTTGTGTTTAGGTCTAGTAATTATCTTAGCACGAGGGAGTTTAGGCAAAACAACCTCTTCGTCAAATTCCTTCATAGGGTCATCATGTTTTGAAATGTTATTTGATATGTTGGTAACATTACTATGTTGTTGAGGATTAAATCCCAATCCATAACAATTCTCATGCCCCTCATTCTATAAGGGCATTTGAATTCCATGTTTATGTTGAGTACATCCTTGATTATGGAATCCTTGTTTAACTAGTAAATGATAACTATGACCACAATAAGAAGCCATATGAAAAGAAGTCAATTGAACTTCAGTATTCACTATGTCATCATTAGTATTTTTGATAGATTCACAAGAAGGAAAAATAAAGGAATACATCCTAGGAGAAGATGGGGTAGGAACTTGATTCTCCATAGGATCATCACTAAGAGGGAGAGCATTAAGAGAATTCATATCATTCCCTACTAATTTCTTATTACTAGAAGAAATCCCAAATGGAGGTAAAGAATCTTTAATGTTCTCTTCTTTCTCTAAAATGTGTACATAAGGAGAGTGTGTTTTAGTGATAAAGGGGACTCCCCTTAATACCACAAGTACACGACAGAAACAAAGAGAAATAACAAAAATTTGCAAGAACAAAAAATTGGCTTCTTATTGGCTCCACAAATGTGGAATTACAATATCAAAAGCCACATGGGCATCCCTTACAATAATCTATAGGACAAAGCCTCAAATAACCACCCAGAACTGCCCTAGAAAACACAACGGGCCTTCCTTAAATAGGCAATTTTCCACCGCCTGAGAAGGTTCCAGAAATCTAGCCATTAAGGTCGACTACCCTTAGCATTTAATTATTTTTCTCTTTTATTACAAAAGGGTCGGCTTTAAATATTTACAAAACATGAGATCAGGTAGCCCAACTTCCGGAAGCCATAACTTTTTAACCGTAGCTCTAATTGGCTATTATAACCACTTTCTGGAAAGGGGAGATCATGATCTACAGTGCCTGACTAGCAAAGCACTAGTCAATTGGGGGTTCGACCTCGATCTGAAGCCTCTAAGTTCCTGAAAATTGAGCTCAAAGGTTTTGCACCCTAAAATCTCAATACTAAATCCTTAATAACTTCGCCAATACAAATGATCTGGCAATGAAATTCAACTGGCATTCTTATATGACTAAGATGAACCTTCACCTGGAAAATTAGAACATTCTGAGTTCAAATGACTAACTTACTAAAAATAGTAAGTTTCCAAAAATAGCATCTTTGTACAAAATAGCCCTTATTGAATAGAAAAACACATATTTTTGGGTGATACAAGATTTCCCTTACACCCAGGCTGCTCCTACATCAGACACCCAGGGTAATTTGAGAAGTGACCCTGTCACGTCTCAGGTGTGCAGAGGAAAACCAAGCTGGTCAACCTCCTCCTTTGTCAGCCATGATGAATCTTCTATAGGTCGTCCTCTCCATTTGACCAGATATTCTTCATATGTCCTGTTCCTTGTGCTTCTGCCAACATGACTATCTAGTATATCTTCAATCTCCTTGGTAGCTGAAGTAGTAGCTGGAATATGCCACTATGTTTTTGTGATGTCGCCTTCAACACCCCCTTCATGGTACTCTATCAAATCTGCAATGTTAAATACTGGTGAAATATTTAACTCAGTAGGAAATTCTACCTCATAAGCATTTCCTGAATCATGCTTCTTCAGTATCTTACATGGCCCAAAGTTCTTCATTTTCAACTTGTTATATGTACCAACTGGAAATCGCTCCTTCCACAAATGAACCATGACTTCATCCCTAAACTAAAATTCTTTGTGTCTCCTTCTCTCATCTATCTTAGCTTTATACTGTGCATTCATCTTGGTAATGTGCTTCCTCACCTCCTCATGGATGTTCTTCAAATGTTCTGCAAAATCCTCAACTTCAACACTACTTATCTCTCCTTTGTCTATCTTCCTCAAC
>MU228155.1:1404316-1419256 GCA_018584345.1 Thuja plicata | reverse complement strand
GTTTTTAAACTAAAATCCTTCATGCTAGGTCATATATGTCACTGATTGTAGCATAATCTAAGGGCTATTATGTTACTAATCACACTCTTCTTAGTTAGAAGGCAATAGGTCAATATTAGTTGGTTTTGTATGCTTATCTAACCTTTTTTAACTAATGCAATGACTTATTGATGTGTTGTGTCTCTCTTATCAGGTACATAATATACACACACATTTTTGGTGCCCACCATGGGGCAGGATTTCCAACTTGGCCTCATTTTATAACACTTTTTTGCTAATTTGCATGCTCATGATATTGTCACAGGATCATTTTTTATCATTCAAGATCGCATCTGGGATACGCCATCGCACCGCAGAAAACTAGGCTCGCATCCAGGATTTCCCGGATCATTTTTAGTTTTGGCTTGCATCTGGTAAGCAAGGGATTGCATCTAGTAAGGAAGCTCACGTACAGTATGCTACATCACATTCAGTAAAATTTCAGGCTCGCATCTGGTTAGAAAGATTGTGCATTTCATTTGCCTAATCCTAACATTTTGACAAGTTGTGCTTTTGGTATTTTGCAACTTAACAAGTGTTTGCAGGTTGTTTTTGGAGGTTTTCATGGGAGTTGAACTAAACAAATACTAACTCAGTTTTACAGGTTGCCAACCCCCCATCTTGACCTCTATTTACTTGCTTTCAAACTTAAAGTAAATATTCCAATTTGTCACTAAACTGACTAGAGGATTATGCTCTTTTCCTTTTAAGGAAAATCTTAAACTCATACATCAGTTTATGGATTGAATGGAATTTGGGGTAAATGAACAAGAAAACACATCACCTAATTCTTTTTGGAAACAGTAAATGAAAAAAACAAAGCACTAAATATGTGGGATTAAAGAACAAGTTCAATCGTTTAATTCTTTTTGGATTAGTAATTGAACAAGCAACTCACTAAATTTTGTGGCTAATTGAACAAGGCAACTTTCCTTTTCAAGCAAATCATGTTTTCTTTAAAATAGGAAGAACTAAATCGAGCTCAACATAGCTTGAAGGAATGAACTTTTCTTTAAGTGTTTTGGGAGAAAATGGCTTAGATTAGGAGAGTATGCTCTTCTTCTTTGGAAGAATCAGAAATCCAGACATCCAAAACTCGCCAATCCTGGTTACTTATATTTAAATAGTAGAGGGGCTTTCAGTTGAGGAAAAAATCTCCCAGGAATGACCCAAGTGAGGACAAGTTTTATGCCAACCCTTCCAAATCACTATAAATAGTTGCTTCCTCGTAGGCCAAAGCCTCGGAAGATGGAACTGGTTTTGTTCTTGGAATTTCGACATCATTCCTTGAACATATCTGGGTATATGTAGAGAAGAGCTGCTTGAATCTTTCTTACAAGACTACATATATTTAGGTACTCATAGGGCTATACACCTGAATTTTGCCTTGTGCAATTCTATGGGGGACAGTTTGAATGGATTGCCCAATAATCTACAACAACTTCAACTGAAAGAATTCTTGATTCACCCCTGAAAGGGTGATAATCTTTGTGCAAGGCAAAAATTAATTGCCCCAAGACACTCATCATATTGTTCCCTCACTTGCATTTGGAGTCGGCTAATACAACATCATTACTGGAGCCATTGCATGCTTAGTGATGGCTATATTCTGATTAGCATTTGAGTGTGTACCTGAGTTAATGAGCAAATCTTTTCATCCTCCACCTAGAGAATAGGAAAATATGAGTGTTTATTTCACCCTTTTAACAATGCAAAACTGTTTGACGTGTTCAAAAGATAATTAAAAGATTAAGCTCCTTAAAACAATCAACAAATTTCAAACCCTGGAGTGCAAGTGTTTTTCACATCTTACGACACCTCTTAATACAATCTGGAAAATAAACAACTTCATGCACTTCAAAAATAAACTTTTCAGAACTGACCAAAGTTGACAAGACATCATAAGATCGCATTTTGTATTTCCCAAATCACATTCAGTGTTTAGGATCACATTTGGTACTCTGGATCGCATTTGGTCAGCACATAGTTGTATCCAGATTCTAGGATCACATCTGGTACCATCAGAGGCTCACATCTGGGAGCTCGTATTCAGGATAGAGGGCATTTGTAGGAGTTTCTCTTAAGAAGTCAAAGTTGATTAGGATACCATTTTTTTCTCTTTATTTGGTTCCTGTTGTCTCTTATGGGCTCCATGTTGTAATTTCAAAACACTTTTGAAACATCCACCTTGCATGCTTAGTCAGTCTTTCTTGACCAGTTCAATACATGTGGTCTACCCACTTTCTACCAACAACTTGATTCCAAGCTCACTATCAGGGCATTCTAACCCTCTGACAGTAGAATCATTTACATTCACCAACAACAAATAGTTACTTTTACCTAGACACGCCCACTTGAATGATCCAAAATCCTTATTTGCACTATTGGGAAATGTTAACAAAGTTGAGAAACAAACTTCATGGTTAACACAAGACGCAACTAGTACATGACTAAAGGATCAAACGTGCCTCCTAAAACACCACACTTTCAAGGAGAAACATCTCATAGTTCCCTTCTTTATCTAGATTCCCCTCAAATGGATAGCAACACTAACGAATGGAGTAAGGCTTTTGAGGGTTATAATGATGGCAAACACAAAAAATCTGAAGGTATGAAAGAGGAAGAAAGACCCAAGTTTGAATGTGAGCCATTCATATCAGATAGTGAAGAGGAAATTCCTGAGGATGAATATGAAAAACTCAAACAAAGTAAACGATTCCATAAGATAATGGAATGGATAATTAGTGACAATAAAGAAAAATACTTCCTCCATCTAGCATCCACAGGTGTCAAGTTACCCAAGGAATATAATGTAGAAAATCTCAAAGAAAAGGAGGTACCAAACCCAATATCTATTCTCACCAAACAGCTCAATCTAATGCAAACAGAGCTCACAAATCTCAAACAGGAGAAAGAGAAACCCAAAACAAAATACTCTTTGGACATCATTTGTCCATTTCCTTTTGACAAGAGTATCACTATGGTCCCGTTTCCTCCCAATGTGGCAAGGCCAAATTATGACAAGTACACGGGAGAAACTGACCCCCATGACCATGTAAGGGAATTTTGTGCTCTAAGCATCAAATACATGCATGAACCTACATACCTCATGCGACTATTTCCAAGAAGTCTAGGAGGTAATGTCATGGAGTGGTTCTCAAAATTGAACCCTAAGGTCAAAACATTTGAGGAGTTAATCCAATGATTCATTCACCATTACTCCTACAAAATCCAACATGATGTAACTATGATGGACCTATGTAACACCAAACAATAAACTAGAGAATCATTCACACACTTCCTACAAAGATGGAGGAAGATTTTTGCACGATATTCAAGGGTCATTCCCAAAATAGAAAAAATGGAAATCTTCGTTAACAATCTAGTGCCTGAATTGAGCTATCTCTACAAATGCAAGACTCTCCTAGCTTCGATAGAATGATTAAAAATGCCCTCCGTATTGAGGAAGTCGTGGTCAAAAGAGGGGAGATCACCCTTCAAAGCAAAAACAAAGGCAACAACTCCAACTCCAAGCCTAAATGGTGGAAGAAAAACAAGAATGTTGTTAATGACAGAGTAGTTGACACCTCTAACATTAATTCTAAACCTGAGGCATTTAATTTAACCAATGGCATGCAAGAAAGAAAAGATGCTAAGGTAACACCTCCCATCCCCAAAGTGAACAATGATAACAACAAGGAATGAACATGGACTTCAAAACCCCAAAGAACATTCACTCCTTTGGGGGAGCCACTTGAGACTATTTTAAAAACATTGGTGGATAACAAAGTTCTTACGATTCCTGATTCTAAACCATGGGAATCAATGGTCTAACCCAGGTGGTGGAATGATAACTCCTATTGTGTTTTCCACAAAAACAAGGGACACAAGACTAATAATTATCTCAAACTCAAACATGTCATCCAAGACCTCATCAAAGGAGGTAAGATCAAAGTAGATGGACATACTACCAATGAGGATCATACGACATTCAACAAACCCTTTCCTAATTACAATCAACGAGAAACATCTAAAGGGAATGGTAATGAGGTAAACTACACTTATTCCAAAAGTGACAATGTGATTAATATGCTTAACATTAAAATTGAATCCATTGATGTGATCACAATTAAAGGTGTCTCATCCCATTCAAATGCTGTAACACGGAGCCAAGCATAGGTTACAATCAAAGGACCTCCAAAACTGACATCAACATCAACATCCAAGGTTCCTATTGTAACTATTCCTAAACCAGCAAAAAAAGACATGGTCACTATCCCCGGAGAAAAATATGACTTGGTAGACCAATTGCAATGAACCTCTACCAAAATTTCCATCTTTGAGTTTCTCAAGATATCCACGGTACATAGGGAAATCCTAGAACAAGCCCTACACGCTACTAATGTTCCAAAAGATATTGATATAGAAAAGTTTCAAGCGATTGTCAATCACATCTCAGCACCGCACTACCTCTCCTTTTTTGAAGAGGATGATAAGTCCTTGACCCATCCACACAATCAACCCCTCCATATCAAAGTCCTTATTCATAAATCCCGTGTTAGATGCGTATTGATAGATGGAGGCGCAGGATTGAATATCTGTACACTGGATCTCATCAGGAGACTAGGTCTCTCAAAACAAATAATTGACACTAGAAACAAGATAACCATCAAAGCTTATGATGAGGAAGAAAGATCCTCCAGAGGTCTTATTTCTCTACCCATTAGAGTCGGACCAATTGAGAGGAAAGTCATATGTCAAGTTCTAGATTTACCATTGGCCTACAATATCCTACTAGGGAGACCATGGATTCATGAAATGCAAGATGTACTGGCCACTTATCACCAATGCATAAAATTCCCACATAATGGCGTGGAAGTGATGACTCCTACAGATGCTAACTACACTTGCAATAATATCAAAGTAGGTAGCATGATCCCACACAACAAAGAGGCTATAGATGCACATGCTCATGAAACTACCAAGGACATGGTTATGAAGAGTTTTAGCAAGACCTTGAAACTTGAAGAAATAGGTATGGGAGAGTACAAGCTGGACCTGACTCCCTCACTAATAGACCTTCCGGTGTCACCAAGATCCTATGGAAAACCTTCATCGACATTCACACCTCTAGCATTCAAAGAGCCAGAAGTACACAAGGCAACTGGCATGATAAAAGCATCCACATCTTCTTCAGATAACACAGAAGAATAGGCAGTCTTGGACTGGCTTTACAAAGGAGAACCAGTGGAATCTGAGGTCAAACATGTGAAGATATCCTCAAAACAGTATGGAAAAGGATATGATTTCCTCACACAAATGGGATACAAAGGAAAGGGGCCTCTAAAAGACACCAGATGAGGGATCATTGAACCTATACCCATGGAGTTCCAGAACAATAGAGATAAAATAGGCCTTGGCTTCAATACTTGATCCAACAAACCTACTTCCAAAGATAGCCCGCCCTTTGATACAAGGAGCGATAAAACAAATGAAATAATACTAGAACCATGGCCTTATGAAAGATTATTACATGTTGGTACGGAGAATCCAGAATATCAAGGAGAACGCTATGTACCCATCTTTGAGGTACCACAGGATCTTCACAATCCATTGCTAGAACAACCTCTGATTCAAGAGGTAGGAGACACCATAGCAAAAATCACTCAAGAGATACCCAACCACGGAATTTACATCCTAATTGGGGGCAATTGGTCTCAATTTCACATGTCCTCAATCTACCCCACTTTGATCTACAAGTAGCTAATCGAATACACTAGATAACCATTACTAAATACTTAAAAAGATCTAATGATGATGTCATAGACTCTCATGACGATGAATGGGATCAACTATCTATCACCTCTGAAGATATTGGAGTAGATACCATTCACATGTTTGTAGCTCCCTCAGCTCCTAGAAAATGATCTGACACTCCTGTCAATGATAGTGATCCTCCTAAAGTAGAAGAAGAGTTCCTTCCCACGATCATTGATGAAGACATAGGTGAATACATAAGTCTAGAATAATTTCATAGGCCACAAACAAGAAACCTCCATTTACAGAGAGATGATGATGAGATTTCTACTAATGAGTCGCTAGATTTCAATCCACATATGACTAAAAATGACCCTTTTTACAATGATCTCACTCTTATTGATCTAAATATTGAAGAAATTGACTTAACAGACCATGTCATGTCAATTAATGGTCTTGATGCTAACAGGATACTATCCTTCCCAGAATCTGATTCTCTAACAATGGTACTTCCAGACCTAATCGATTGGACTGAAACAGATCCTACTCCTATCCTCGACTTTTCCAATGACCACTCCCTAGCTTGTTATCTCAATGCTTTTGAACCTTACCCTTTTTCCACCAATGCAAGGAGTGAGAACATGTCATAGGAGGATATCAATTTTCTTAGTCACAAACTAAAAAATAAAAAGAAAAAGCAGACTGATGGTGAAAATGACTCTATGGCAGTATCAGATCCCAAAATAGTAAAGAAAAAAGACGTATCCAATGGTGAAAACCTTTCTGAGGCACCAAAGGATGAGACTCTTGATATCCTCCCTAGACACTTTTAGGAAAGATCTTCAGTATTGATTGAACCAACACTGCTAGTAAACTTGGGCACTATTGAAAATCCTCAAATAGTTCATCTGGCACAATCTTTATTAGAAGAAGAGAAGGTACAGTTCACATGGTTCTTGAAAGAGAAGAAGATTAAATTTGCATGGTCTTATACTAATATGCTAGGGCTAGATCCTAATCTCATCATGCAGCACTTGTCTATAGCTCCTGGGATCAAGCCCGTAAAACAAAAACTTAGAAAAATGCATCCTCATGTTGCATTATTGGTAAAAGCAGAGCTAGAATAATTGTTGAAAGCTGGATTCATTTGAGTCATTGCCTATGCAGGGTGGATCTCCAATGTGGTCCCCATTTCTAAATCTGATAAATCTATCAGGATCTGTATAGACTTCAGAGACCTAAACAAAGCATGTCTGAAAGATGACTTCCCTCTACCAAACATTGACAAGATCATAGACCTTACAGCTGGCTTTCAGATGTATTCATTAATGGATGGGTTCTTAGGATATAATAAAATCAAGATCACCCCTGAGGATCAAGAGAAAACTACATTCACATGCGCATGGGGCAACTTTTGCTGGAATGTCATGCCTTTCGGGTTAAAGAATGTCGGTGCAACATATCAAAGAGCTATGACAACAACATTCCATGACATGATGCACAAGAACATGGAGGACTATGTCGATGACACATTAGCTAAATCCAAAGAAAGAGGTACTCACATTACTGACCTAAGAAAGATATTGGATTGGATGGAACAGTTCCAAATAAGGCTCAACCCAAAGAAATGTGCTATTGGGGTACAATCTGGAAAGCTCCTAGGATTCATTGTATCGGCAAAAGGAATCGAGGTAGATCCTACAAAGGTAAAGGCTATTCTAGAGATGGCTCCTCCACGTAACATTAGTCAAATGAGGACTCTACAAGGGAGGCTCTAGTATATCAGGAGATTCATGTCCCAACTTGCAAATAGGGCACAACCCTTTACTAAGCTACTACATAAAGGGGTTACCTTCAAATGGGATGAACACTATGAAGCAAACTTCAGAGAATTGAAAGGGTACCTAACTGCTCCACCTATCCTTATGGTGCCTATCCATGGAAAACCATTACTCCTATACATTTCAGCTACAACTACATCCCTAGGAGTATTACTGGCGCAAGAAGATGAAGCAAAGAAAGAACGAGCTATCTACTACATTTGTAGAACACTAGTCACTTATGAGCTCAATTATAGCATTATTGAAAAAGCATGCTTAGCAATCATCTTTGCATCACAAAAATTGAGATACTACATGCTCTCTCATACAGTGAAGCTCATTGCTAAGATTGATCCTCTAAAGTATCTTCTAAGCATAACAACATTAACAGGATGTTTGGAAAAATGGGTCCTAATTCTAAGTGAGTTTGACATTGAATATGTATAACAGAGAGCTATTAAAGGATAGGTACTTGTAGATCAATTGGCTGATTCACCACTCTAGGATGATGAACCTCTACTAATTGAATTCCCTGATGAAACAATCATGCATCTCACTGAACATCCATGGAAGATGTACTTTGATGGTTCATTCACTCAACAAGGATCTGGAGCAGGGGTCCTCTTCATAACTCCACAAGGATACAAGATTCCCAAATCATACAAATTGATGTTTCCATGCACCAACAATATCTCAGAATATTAAGCATTGGTCAACGGCCTCAAGCTAGCTATGGAATGGAATATCATAGAGTTACACGTGTATGGTGACTCCCAACTAATTATCAATCAAGTCAATGGGGAGTATCAAACAAAAGATGAAAAGTTTATGCCCTACAAGAAACTAGTTGATGATATGAAGAAGTACTTTGTCTTTGTCACCTTCCAGCAAATACCAAGATCAGAGAAAAAAGCTGCAGATGCTATGGCTACCTTGGCATCCATGTTACAACTAGAGGAGCATCAATTCTGCTATGACTTCTTGGTGGAGGAAATATCATATCCTGCCTTTGCTAACCCTGAATACCAAATAATATGCACCTTGAATACCCCAGATCAATCTCGGTATGCTAGTATCATTGCTTACCTTTCTGACCAAACCATTCCCGCCAATCTATCCAAAAATGAGAAAAGATCCCTGATTAGGATAGCATCACGTTACATCCTCATAACTAACAACCTATATCGATGTGGTCTCGATGGTACACTTATTTAGTGTTTAGAACTTGAAGAGTCCAATCTAGCATTAAAAGATGTCCACGAAGGTGTATGTGGATCACACTCAAATGGCTTTTCATTAGCCAAGAAACTGCTCAGAGTAGGATATTATTGGCCTACCATGGAGAAAGATGCTATTCAATTTTCAAAATCATGTCTTAAATTCCAGACATGTGGAAACCTTATCCATGCTCCTGCCAGAGAACTTATACCTTTCATAACACATTGGCCATTTCAGCAATGGGCCTTTGACTTGGTTGGACAAATATATCCCAACTCTTCAAATGGACACAAGTTTATCATTACGGCCACTGAGTATTTCATGAAGTGGGTCAAAGTCGTGCTGCTAATCAAAGCCACTGGAAAATAGGTGGCTATGTTCATTCTGAACTACATTATTTGTAGATATGGGATACCCTCTTCAATTGTAACGGAAAATGGGGGCCAATTTTGAAATCAAGACATTGATGACCTTTGTGAACAGTTCCATATTAATCAACATTGCTACTCAATCTATTATCCTCAAGGTAATGGATAGGCTGAGGCATCAAACAAGAATATTCTCAAGATCCTACACTGAACTGTGAGCAAGTTTGGCAGAGACTGGCACCTACAACTAAATTCATCACTATGGGCCTATAGAACAAGCATCTGAACACCTACTAGAGCCACACCATTTTCTCTAGTCTATGGTGCTGAAGTAGTACTACCCATTAAGGTTGAAATCCCATCTTTGCAGATATCTTTACAAGGTCTTATTACTGATGAGAAGTACCGCATTGATAGGGTGAATTCTTTAGACCTACTAGACAAGTGCAGACAATAAGCGTTCGATCACCTCAAAGTGTATCAAGAACGTATTTCCAAAAGTTACAATAAAAAGGTCAAACCATGCAAATTTGAAGTAGGAGATCTTGTCCTCAAAGAGAATTCCAAGAACCAGCCTAACAGGGAGCAGAAAGAAAATTTTGCACCTAACTGGCTAGGCCCTTATGTTATCACTACTACTTTTGGGACTGGAGCTTATCAATTAGCTACACCTAAGGGAGACATTCTTCCAGATCCTATCAACACTCTACATTTGAAGCAGTTCTACGCTTAATGTTTGGCTAGCAGAGCCTGTACAGTAAAAAGTTCTTACAAAACACCAAAAACATTCAGAAAATTGATCTTGAAGAAATCCAAAAATAGTGGAAAAGGTCCTTCAAAAAGGGTATCCTTGGTGAAAACCTGGTAAACATGCACCTTGATACTACAAAAACATTCAAAAAAGAAAAAATTGAAAAAAATTTGAAAAAGAGAAAAGTGCCTTGATGAGCACGTGGTAAAATAGGAATCTTGGTAGCAAAAAGAAAAGGAAGAAACAAGATCTTTCCAAGCATCACGTTACGTCCTCATAACTAAAAACCTATATCAATACGGTCTCGAGGGTACACTTCTTCAGTGTTTAGAACTTGAAGAGTCTGATCTAGCATTAAAAGATGTCCATGAAGGTGTATGTGGATCACACTTGAACGACTTTTCATTAGCCAAGAAACTGCTCAGAGTAGGCTATTATTGGCCTACCATGGAGAAAGATGTTGTTCAATTTTCAAAATCATGTCTTAAATGTCAGACACATGGAAACCTTATCCATGCTCCTGCCAGAGAACTTATACCTTTCATAACACATTGGCCATTTCAGAAATGGGCCTTTGACTTGGTTGGACAAATATATCCCAACTCTTCAAATGGACACAAGTTTGTCATTACAACCACTGAGTATTTCATGAAGTGGGTCGAATCCGTGCCGCTAATCAAAGCCACTGGCAAATGGGTGGCTATGTTCATTATGAACTACATTATTTATAGATATGGGATACCCTCTTCAATTGTAACAGACAATGGGGGCCAATTTTGAAATCAAGACATTGATGACCTTTGTGAACAGTTCCATATTACTCAACATTGCTCCTCAATCTATTATCCTCAAGGTAATGGACAGGCTGAGGCATCAAACAAGAATATTCTCAAGATCCTACACCGAATTGTGAGAAAGTCTGGCAGAGACTGGCACCTACAACTAAATCTGGCACTATGGGCCTACAGAACAAGCATCCAAACACCTACTGGAGCCACACCATTTTCTCTAGTCTATGGTGTTGAATTAGTATTACCCATTGAGCTTGAAATCCCATCTTTGCGAATATCTTTACAAGGTCTTGTTACTGATGAGCAGTACTGCATTGATAGGGTGAATTCTTTAGACCTACTAGACGAGTGCAGACAACAAGCGTTCGATCACCTCGAAGTGTATCAAGCACAAATGTCCAAAGGTTACAATAAAAAGGTCAAACCATGCAAATTTGAAGTAGGAGATCTTGTCCTCAAAGAGAATCCCAAGAACCAGCCTAACAGGGAGCAGAAAGGAAAGTTTGCACCTAACTAGCTGGGCCCTTATGTTATCACTGCTACTTTTGGGACTAGAGCTTACCAATTAGCTACACCTGAGGGAGATGTTCTTCCAAATCCTATCAACACTCTACATTTGAAGCGATTCTACGCTTAATATTCAGCTAGCAGAGCCTGTACAGCAAAAAGTTCTTGCAAAACACCAAAAACATTCAGAAAATTGATCCTGAAGAAATCCAAAAATAGTGGAAAAGGTCCTTCAAAATAGGTATCCTTGGTGAAAACCTGGTAAACAGGCGCCTTGATACTACAAAAACATTCAAAAAAGTAAAAATAGAAAAAAATTTGGAAAAGAGAAAAGTGCCTTGATGAGCACCTAGTAAAACGAGCATCTTGGTAGCAAAAAGAAAAAGAAGAAAAAAAGGTCTTGCCAAGTGGTGAAAACCTGGCAATCAGGCATCACTTGTGTTCTGCGCTCCATCTATCAATGCACTATTGATACTAGGCCTTCATAATTTGGCCTGTGCTCATACGCTGACTTCATCTTCCTAAATGACTATCTTATTCTTGATTGGGATTTGTCTATCTTTACGTCTTAGGAATAAGTCATTCTACACTGGGGGCATCTTTGCTAGCATAGTCAGTTGCGGTTGCTAGGTTGCTCTAGGATGGTTTGCCTTACGGACACAGTGTGTCTTGATACATGCAAAACAATGTCACTTTCCAAAACAAGGGTGTCTTTTCAGGCATCACCTATCCAGACATGACATTTACATTAACGAAGTTCCTACGAGGCTATATTGGATCACAAACATAAATGAATTATCCTACCAATGCACATACATGGAACACCATATTGCTTGTATTACAAATTTTCTAATTGATGAATCTTTACTATGTTTGACATAAGAATGAACAAGTACTACTTAAACACACAGTTTGATAATGGTTTGATTATGATTCTTTTATGTCCTAGGGGCATCTAAGTAATTATAAATTTTATTTGATTGATTCACAATTGATGATTTATTATGTCTTCTTAGTTACTCAATGACGTCTGCGCAAAGACAAAGAGTCACAAGGATAGGAGGCATAATATTTTATTGAATTTTTGCGTATGGTGATTGTTCCAAATGATCCTATAAATTTCACCTAACTTGGATGTTTATGGTAAGAGATGCCACTATGGGTGGATAGCCGCGTATATCTCGATCTTCGTTATGTATAAACTATGGTGAGTTTGAAACAATTTCCTTGTCTATTTTCTGATCCAAATTCTCACTAAGGTATACGAATAATAATGTACCCAAGGATATGAATTTTGAAGGTCATTGTGGGTCCAATATTTTGCCTTAATCATAATCTAGTATATTAAAAGGAAGGTGACTATTTTGTTATCCTGGCTTCTATGCCTTGATGCCTAAGTCTATTTGTGACATTTCAATAAAACATTGTATTCATACTTTCATAATATCAGTGGGTATTAGTGATGGTTGTACTATCAGGTGGTTACATTATGGTTGTACTATCAGGTGGTATCTGTTCCAAAAAGCTCCCAATGATGATAAAAATGTTGCAAATATCTGCTAATCAACGACAATTCCTAAGAGTCTACATATAGCTGCATTTAGTGATTGCATGGTGCATTTATAACAGGAATAACAACATAAGGAATTTTGTGCTCAAAAATGATTTCTATCTTCTTCTAAACATCAAGTTAATTACATCATCCATATTACTGATATCAAATATCGTTGCACATCCATAGCATACATTTTGCATTCATTGAAAAGAAAAAATAGAAAAATACAAAAATAAAGCATCCATGTATTGCATTTTTACTTTTTCATCCTAAAGTGCATCCATACATCTATTTGGCATAAATGAAAACTCAAAAGAAACATACATTTGCATTTTCATGGGAGTATCATTTAAAACATATTTATATCAGTAATAACTCATCACATCCAATTATAAAATGATGTTATCATCTACAAACTAACTCATCAAGAGACCAAGATATCATCACATGTGCAAAAGATACATTTACCACATCTATGAAAGCAAAAAGAACTCATGAAACATGTCAGAATCAAGAAGCTACATCAGGTATATATCATTGTGACATGGTACAGATCAAATATAAAGGGTATCAGTGTATCAGTAGGCATAAAGAGTATCAGTGTATCAATGAGCCAAAATGAATTAGATATACATGTATGAATGTCATCTACAAAAAATCAGATCTCAGAAGGATCCAGATATACAAAAAAGGGGATCTCAGCATGATCCAGATATACAAATATGATCTCAAAAATATACATGTCATAAATATGGTACAAGATGTCAACTTTGTCCCACCCCCTCTCCCTGGTCAAGAGGAGGAGGAGGAGGTGGTGCAAAAGGAGCTACTAAAGGAGGCATGGCCCCCTCTGACTGCTGAGCCACTCGAGAGAATGAAGATGTTTTTTTTTTCTCCTCCCAGACAACTAAAACTTCATTTATGTTCTCTTTCTGATCAATCAGGAACCAAATCGAAGGTGCCTACAATGTTTTCAGCACCACAGTGCCATTTTTGCGACAGTTCTAAAAATTGTGAATTCGCTTCATTTGTTCCAAACATTGGTCAATAATGCACACTTTATCATACATCTTGGTCTAAAAATCATTTTATCAGTCTCATCACTCACATTTTCACATAATTAACTTGGTAATCATGTCTTTATTTTTAAACACACCTTCTTCTTCTCTTTTTTTCTTCCTAGCCACTTCCTGCAAGTGATGTGTTCTTTCAACTGAGGGATTTTATTTATTTTTCCTTTGATTTTGTTCCTGAGGGGGAATGATCACACTATCATCAATTAAATGATCACACTATTATCAATTAAATTTTTGCTCAAAACTACATTAAAAACAACTTCGTTATCAAACAAACTAGGGGTATAACAGTTTCCTTGACTAAAGTCGAAATTGTTGGATAGAAAGCTTTGGTTCTCATGAGCTGATATCTTATGTTTCCTCATTTCAAAAGATTTTTATTAAGCTCCTGGCAGCTTCGTACTGGCCTTTTGGATGAAAACCAAGTTCAAAATCAGTATTATCAATTTTTGGACGACAACCAATTTCAGAATTGGTATCTTTAAAATCTTTTATTGGTTTTTGGACGACAACCTAGTTCAAAATCACTATTATCAATTTTTGGACGACAACCAAGTTCAAAATCAATTCTATCAGTTTGGTTCAATCAAGTGCGAGACTAATCTCATCAACATTTCGTTCGACAACCAAGAACGGGATTCTCAATCTTTCCAAAGTTAAAATCAAAAACTTTCTTTGAATCAATGCGCTACTCGCACATCAATTCAAAGAGGGGAAAATGTAACCACCTGGATTTGGTTTGTTCCAAATATGGACCCTATTTTCCCTGAGTGTGATCATACCCTTGATTATGTCCAAATGACCCTGTTACTGCTTGGCATAATTCTTCGAATCAATTTAATGTCCTAGGTGATTTTTATCACTGAATTATATTAACTATTATAGCCATATGATTCAAATCAATTCAAATCCGTTAAATCAAATCAAAATTAAACATGGCTATAGTATTTAATTATAAAGGAATTAAATAAATCCCTAAATCAATTACCCACTTGCAAAATAACCCATTCCTCTAGCCTATTTAATTTAATTAAAATGGCTATAGTCCCCTAATTATT
>MU228155.1:1363697-1377411 GCA_018584345.1 Thuja plicata | reverse complement strand
ATAATCACATAACATTCAATAAACCTAAAATTAATTAACAATTGGACATTCATCAATAATTCATCAACATTTAGTAGCACAAAATTACATTCATTAAAACAACGTAAATATATTATCAAAAAAGGTTGATTCCAATCTTTTTTTTTGGTTTCTTAATTGGTATTTGCATGTAATGGCTAACCAGAGCATCAAGATATTCGTCATTCCCCTCCTCTTGTTCTTGTGAACCCAATATATGCCTCCTCTTGTGTGACGTAAGAGGACGCTAGTGCACCAAATGGGGGTCCGCTGCAATAACAACTAAATGGGTTAGATGCACAACATTTTATATTAGTGTTACAAGTATTTGATTAATTAAAAGAAGATAACAACCGATCAAAAAAATTTAAAATAACATAACAGAGATTTTCTTTACCTAACAATGCCACATCATCTCAAATATGATGAACACTTAGATCATCCTCCACTTATTCACCATGACGTTCTGCATGCTCTAAAATGTACACAAGAAAGGTTACACCAATTTTAATTTAAAATATTAACTTGTATTAAAAATTACACAATTAATGTTCAATAGAAAATGAATACCTCCATCATTGTGATGCACATCAGGGTCTTCATCATGTGGAGGTTTTGTGCTAGGATTAGAATGTTTCATTGCAATTTCAAGCACTAAAGAGGTTAAATAAACATCAAATAGATTATCGCTCAAGTATTCAATTTGAAATAATTTTCATTTGGCCCACTTACTTGTGTGTGAACCGATGCAGGAGACTGTTGGCTTTGGCGTAGGCATTCGGCCACAACTTTATAGACTTCCTTTAAGCCAATCTTTCTGTCTTCTTCCATGGGCGCTACATTAAAATCCGAGCCCTACATTTTTGGCTTAATATCATCAATTCTGCAAGTATTGTTTGATTAAACAAAATTTTTTGCTATTTATAAAAAAATTGATTCAAAATTTCATTTACTGCTACTTACAAATATTGCTTGAAGTTTCAGATAACCACCAGAGCCAAGTTTGTGTTGGCCAATCTTTTCTATTCTGGCATTTCTAGCCTTTGATGTGTCCTGCAGTCTATGAAAAGTTTAAAATATTTTAAATTATATAAATATAAAGATAACTAATTAGTGCATAATTATGTTCTACTTAATACTATCACATACCTTCTATTATAGTTTACTGGTGCAACTCCTCTTTGGCTTTGAACTTTCTCCTTTGCATCCAAAATGAATTCCTTCCACACCTTCTCTGGAATCACAGGAGGACGCTCGTACTTTGGGTTTCTCACTAGATTCCTTCTGTATGCGTCCCTCACAATCTTTAGATGTTTGCAAGGTCTCTGAAGAACATTTTCGTTGTCAAAAATGTTACTTCCAAAGAGTTCCTCTAAATATTTTATGAGCTGATCTTTTATTTTTTATCCTGTAAGTTCCACCTTTGAAGAAAAAAAAAAGTTGTTAGCTAAAAAAATTAACTGAAGTTGCGTAACTTGAATATAGTACAATAGATCGATGAAAGGAAAAATATTCTAGCAATTATATGAAATGAAAGTAGTGGAATAGGGTTAGTGAACATATGATGTTCCACCTTGTACGTATGGTGGGCCCGAATAGAGACAATGTCATCTCATGAAGCTTTTCATAAAAAACATTGTTCCCTGCAAACACAACATGGGATCATCAATCCAAAATGAGTTATGAATAAGTAAATTAAAATTAAAATATAAATAATAATAATTTTAAAGTGCCTAGAAGCTTAGGTAATTTTAAGGGAATCATATCTTTATCATTTAACAACAATGACATCTGCAATTTCCCGTACTAGCAGCACGGGTAGATCCAGGAAACACCGCTGAATTATCACCAGTACTGGTCTCTGTATCATGAGGAGGTGTATCTTGTAGTGCACAAAATTATTCCACGATGAAATTAATCCAAGATTAAAGTACAAATAAAACCATAACTAACACATAATCAAATATAGCAAAACAAGGACCTACCAGGTATAGACCGTGCAAATGTGGATGTTTGCATGCTCCTTGTTGCCAACATTTTAGTCGGCAATGACGTCCTCATAGGAGGAGGCATTTGGAGTACATCATAACCTAAATGTACAGTTTGAAGTGAGGAATCAAGATATATATGTGAGTTTGAATAAAACAACTAGTAAATCCAAAGAAAAATGTAGATTTCTAATCAACAAGACCAATGAAGTTTGTAACCTATTAACTTAAGGATTATTTTACATGTGGGACCTGTACTAGTACTGACCTCACCACGATGTCCATGAGGAGTTACTTGAGCATTCAAAAAATCCTGTAAGAACACATCCATATTTTAGTTCATGACATAAAAGAGTATAAAATATAAAACTTTATTGAACTTTTGTTAACTAAAGATTCATTACTGCTTACAGCCAAATTATGTGCTCACCGCACCAATAAATCTTTCCTCGCCAACAATTCCTCACTTGGATCTGGATTGAGCAAAATGCCAAGAATTTTTGAACTGATTTTATTTAATTGATTCTTGAAAATATACACGGGGTTAGGCTTATCTGGGATGGTGTCATCCATATCCTCGACTATGGGCATTGTTACTACAAGCATTTTTTCCTTTCCCTGAACATCAATTTGTGATAGGAATATCAGTAAAACTATGAGAATAACTCCAAAACCTCAAAGAAAAGAATATAATAATATAACATTTTTCTTCTATATTATTTATACAATTAGAATAAGGTTTACCTTTGCTGAAGAATGGGTGGGAGTAAAATCCCCACCTCCATCATCACATGGTGAATCCATGTCGTCCTGTGACAAAGATTAAATATAAAAAATTTAGTGAAATGAAAGCAATAGACTTAACAAAAAAAAAATATTAATAAAATGGTATATTGGAGTCATAAATTGGAGGTTAGTTTAAATGGTATATAGTACTTACCACCCCGATGATAGTGTCTTTTTTGTATCTATGCAATTCAACTGGCAATCTATTAGCAGTTCTTGCCCTGCATTTATTGATTTTATCGCACATACAAAAACATGATTCCCCTCACGCACCTCAAATATTCAATTGGGACTCTTATTAGTTGACCTAGGTCGTGTACTATTTATAAAACCCACAATATTCCCTATTTCTTTTGTCCTTGCATCAATGTACATAGTGAATCCTTTACTTTGATCCTTTTATTTCCGTTGTGTATAATTCGTTGACAATGCATACCTACACATACTTTTTTATATCGAATAATCCGCATCCAATTACTGTAATTATAACAAGGTCTGACAAAATCTATCAATTCAACAAATTTTTTGTAACATACCTTTATTCCATCCATGGAAAATAGGCCCAAACCATGTAATTACAATGGAGCTATACAATATATCCTTTCATTAACACAAAAATTAGTGTTAATTGGAGGTAGTTCCTTGGGTATGCATTCTTTTAGAAGATGTGTGTACCTCAAGGGCACCTCAATGTCATCTATGGTCTCATCTTCATAAGAACATGACCCCCCTTTAGCAAGAAAAAAATGCATGTGTTTATTGAATTTTCTTCTAATCTTTTGACCTCTAGTTGATTTCCCTATTTTAGGCCTGTTGCATGTCTCACTTTCATCTTCTATTCCTGCATTTCCCTGACTCATGGAAGACAGACCTGACAAGTACATATTAGGTGGTTCCTGTAGTCCATCAAATGATAGATATAGTTGGTAAGGAATGATATATTTTTCTAAATTATGGTAATATTGTTGTAATCTATAGGATGTATTGACTTATATATACCTGCCGATCCATGTCACTATGCAGGATCCTCATAAAAGGGGTACAATTTCCTACATATGTGAATCATTTATCTTAAGTTAGTCAAAAATTACATGATACCTATGCTAAAAATTACATAGAAGACAACATGAACAATATGCATTCATCATAATTATTGTATGTTTTTTAATTCCTTACCTTTACTTTATGTGTGCTATGCAGGATTGTCAACAAAAGGGGTGACAATGTCTATAGTCAATTACCTATTTCCACAAAGGGTTACAATCACACAAAATATATGCATTTAATCAACACCAACAATTGAGCATCATAAGCAATACATTGGTAATTTGTTAAACAATAAATACATTAAATCTATGAGTAATAACTGAAACACATGTATCATAAATCACATATGTTGTAATCATTAGAAATGAACACATTAATTTAATTGTACCATGGCATTAGAGTTTAATACATAATAAATTAATTATGAAAACATATAAGTCAAATAAATTTGTATGACTAGATCAATATTACCATCATCATCATGACCATCATTGTCATCATCGTCCTCAACATGATCATCATCATCATCATCATCATCATCATCATCATCACCACCACCAGCACCACCATCATCGCCATTGTCATCATCATCACCATCATCACCGTCATCATCATCATCACCATCACCATCACCATCACCACCATCATCATCATCATCATCATCATCTTCTTCTTCTTCTTCTTCTTCTTCTTCCATCATGTTATACTTTATTGGCCTTCCTCTTGGATCATGTCTAACAACAAATTACCAACCCAATGTTTGTGGAACCTCTATGTAAAACACTTGCTCACATTGGCTTGGAAGAACATAGGGCTCATCTCCAACTGGATCAAATGACCTTATATTAATCATTGTAAATCCATTATCATGTTCAATAATAGTTCTATCAGGATCATTTTGATTTAGTCATAGCTTGTACCATTTGATGATGAATAGAAATAATTTGAAGGATTTAAAATCGCACTCAATTATATCATCCAAAATGCCATAGTACCATTTTTTAGATTCTTGAGGATGCATGTTATTTCTAGATGAAATATTAGTGACCTCGAAGTTTTCTGTGTCATCCAACTTTTTATGTGAAATTTATGGTCATGGTAGTATATAGCTTTGTGGTACTTGACCTATAATTTTTCAAACATGTGAAAATAATTTGCATCATGAGTTGATATTAAACATATGGGTCGTGATTAATAAATTTATACGTACTTGTCTACCTCTTAAACCATTTACTAGATCAATTACCATTGGCGTAATATTAGAATCTCCATTACGATGAGCTTCTTTAACCAATGAAGCAACACCTTCCCATACTAATGAGTGACCATTTTGTTGACATAGTTCAATCCATACAGTCATCCAATCAATATTATTCGCAATACACAAATGTAGTACATCCCACTCTCGACCAATTGTATAAAAAAAGACCACTTAGAAACAACTTCAATTGAAGATTTATAAGAATTAATTAACTACAATAACATCTTATAAATACCTTTCACTTTCTTCAATCTACCTTTCCCCATCAAGTACTTCCCTTCAAATTTGTTAATAGCGTTGGGGTCCCAAATCCAATCTACATGCATCTTTGCTGCAAAATTAGGAAGATATTCACTAATGTACACCATGGTCTGGTATATCATATATACCTCCACCATAGAACCCTCAAGATGTGCTCTTTGTTGAACCAAACCCTTCAAAAATTTTAGGTGTCTCTCAACCATCCACATTGACCTAGTTATTATAGATCCACACAATTCAATCTCCTCAACTTGATGTATGAGGTAGTGTTCTTGTGCATTGAAAAAAGTAGAAGGTAAACACTTTTGCATTTCACACATAACATGAGAAATTTTTCTCTTTCAATATTGTACATCTTCTTTATTGATTTCTTTCGATGACAATCACCTGGATGTCATTCAACATGCAAAAACATATAAATGATACTTTACAACAATATACAATAAATTACTGAAAAAGTAAAACAAGTTGCAAGTATAATATCTATACAAAAAATCTAACAAATAATGCTTCTAACCTCATGTATTTTTCAGGATCATATATAACTCAAGTTTGACACTGTTGTCAAAGTGGTGTGGGAGAGATAGAGGTAGAACGTAATGCGATAATTATAAAATGATCATTTCAATATTTTAGAGAATAATACAATAAAAACTACATGCAGTATACAAATATATAGATAATACAAAATAACATGAATTACCTTAATAAAGGTATGTCAATTGTGTGTTTTCATCCCTGACCCAAATTTACTTTTCTTTTATATGAGATTATTTATGTTCACAGCAAACCCTGTGGGTATTTGAATTTTTTTTATGAATTCTTTGATAGCATTGCTTTGTTGCTCTGATAATAACCAAGGAAGGGAACTTATATCAATATGGTCTCCATTGTTATTTGATCGAATGACATTTTTCAATGCATGGTTAGAATCTTCAATGTCACTACAAATTTTGACAGTTTTTTCTTTATCACAACTTCCATCCAATAATTTCCATAATGTCTCTGTTACATTCTTTCCAATATGCATAGCATCAAAGAAATGCATGATTGAGAGGTTCTCGTAGTACAACAACTTGCTATATTATCTAGGATAACTTTTTAGTCCTTTTGGAAGTTGGTCATTGACGCCTTGACGACCTTCACGAGCATCAATTACATCATCAGTAAACAAAAGACAATATCAAAATATAAATTTCAAATAAAAACCATCAAATTATTCTATTATATTCCAACTTCCATAGGCTAGGTGTCATTCTTCAAGGATTTGATGCGATCTCTTCTTTCCCATTGAAAAGATGTTTTTTCGGTAATTTGATACTTATGATTTTTGTGGAGAAAGTGCCTATACTCATTGAACACCTTCTTTCCTAAACTTTTGGAGTGACAAGATTTCATCTTTGGACCACAAACTGGACATGCAAATTTTCCCTTTATCTCAAGACCTACAAGATCGTGTATAATAGGATTGAATATGTTGATTTTGATAATTACAATTATCATGTGCAAACTTAGACATACAACAAAGATGTGTTAGCAAAATAACGTATCAAAAAAGAGGTGTTAACAAGAAAACATACCATAAAAATATGTTAGCCCAAGGGTATCATGTATTGTCCATACAAGCATTACATGGAATTTAAATTGTCTTTGTCCTATTAGTCTAGAGATGTCATACATAGTGACCTCATCCAATAAATCCAACAACTCATCGATAAGGGGCTCAATATATACATTCATATATTTAACTTGGTATTTACCTGGTTGAATGAACAGAAGCATTACATAATTATTGTTATTTTGATGTGGTATTTATGAATAAATTTAGATAACTATTGAATGAAAAAATACCAGGAACAATCATTTTCAATATTATGTGCTCCCTCTTTATGCACATCCAAGGAGGAATGTTATTGTTGATAACAAAAATAGGCCACACCGAGTAAACAGATCTCATCTCTCCAAATGGATTGACATCATCCACTGCCAATGAAAGCTTGAGATTACGAGGTTCTTCTTTAAAGTGTGGTCAAGTTTCCTCTATGTCCTTAAATGCATAACCATCCACAAGATTTTGCATAATGTCATCTCGACTTCTATTGCGTGCATGTTAATCCATAAATTGTGTCAAGGTAGTGCCCCTAAATAATCATTGCAAACATAGAATAATGGGAATATACGGGAGAACCTTGTGAGGCACCTATTTTGTTAATTGATATTTTTTTTTTTATAATATGACAATCAGGGCATTCTGTTGCAAATTCATGTTATTTATGATATATAAAATGATCATTAGGACATGCATGTATTGTTTGATACTCCATTCCAATATCTTTCATAATGGTAGATAGTTCCTGGTACGAGCGAGGTAGAATGTTTGATGGTGGTAACAAACACTCACCTATCAACCTATGACAAAAGATATAATTATCATACATGATTCAACCTCTGTTAACAATATGGAAATTATGACTAAAATAGGTGAAAAAGATGACATATATGACTTATCTTAACATTCATGACATTGCTACATTGGATAAACCATTCAAAACCTTGAAATTCACCAACAATAATACAGCGGACAGAAGAGTTGTTTGGGAGCCATTTTATAGGGGCTCACATGCCTTCTCAAGTATAGGTAAATCAAGGCCATCTTCATCATCATGATCATCTGCACCAGTACTATCATCTTCAATCGTATTCTTTGGCACATGCTCAACTACAACAATACCATCATCTTCAATTGTGTTCTTTGTCGCAGGATCATCTTCTTCCATGGAATCATTATCTTCTCCTTGGATATTCACACCTCCATGTTCCTCCACTTGGAAATTCACATTCTCCAGATTTTTATGGTCCATAACATGTAACCCAGGGTGGTTAACCTATATAAAAATGATGACATTAAATTAACCACGACCATGATCTCATCATCAACTGATTTCTTATGTATATAAATTGCTAAAACAATATATTGAAATACTTACCAATGGACAAAAATTGTGCCCCCCTTCAATGTGACCATGCTCTCTACAATGTTTCTCAGTTTTTTTGACTAGAAGTCTTCAAGTCTTTAATCCCTTGCGATTTTTGTAGGGACAATAATATTTTCCATCACCTTTTCTTTTAAAATTAGCCCACAATCTACAAATTGTCTCCTTTTTTTGTTCTAGGTTCATATTTTCATAAATGGTCTTTCTTCACAGGAAAATATTTGGGCTATAATTATACCAAAAACATGTCTCCCATACTCTCAATTAAGATATTAACGTTGTAATCCATCAAATATAAACATAGTACATCATTAGTACAATTTTGTATAAAATCAAGTGGAAATCCATTAAATAGATTTTAACTGAAGAGCATTGTAAATTTACTCTAAACATGATTCATATTTGATAGGAATGTTATTCATATTTGACAGGAATGATAAAAAATTAAAATAAAAATATAAAATATCCACTTTGACATATCCACTTCGACATTGTTGGAGATAAAGTTACTGTTCTGAGAAAGGTTTGGTGGTGAATATCCACATAAGTCAGACACAAGACAACTAGGAGTGTCAATTTGAGGGAATTATGTAATCACAAATCACCAGTTTCCACTTGTGGCTAGAGATTACAAAGAACCCTAGAAAAATCCCACAGCTTGGAAATAAGCACTAATAACAGGGACATTATGTTAAGAAATCCCTAAAACCACACTTGGATTTTATGAAATCCCTACAACCATAAAGTCCATTATCAAATCACCTTTGTATTAATCAATCCATCACTAGGAAAAATCTCCAATCAGCAAAACATTATCTTTATTACGGCATTATTAACCTTTGGCAGCAGATCACAATTCATACACCAATTAGGTGTCTAGGCTCATTAGGCCTTACCATTTCTTAGAACTTACTAAAATTGTAGACAAGGAAAAACATGTTCTAAAAATGGTAGGAGATAGGACATGGATCAATGTACACTTGTACCCCTAAGTCTAAATAGAAACCCTCAAACAACTAACAAGTGGAAAGTGATGAACTATAACTGATTGAATGTTTGAAGATGTTAAGTTGATGAACACAAAGACACAGAAAGTTAATGCAAGGCATTAAATCAGTTAATATATTATATTGTCATTGATATCAACTTGATATAATCTATATGGTCATGTACATACTACTCAATACTTCAAAGAACCAATGAATCAAAGGCTATTCTATTAGTAATGCGTAAAAGTTAAGTATTCACAAAGTGACTATATACACTGATGGAGTGCACACCGATAGACAGAGTAAACCAACAAGATCTAAAATTCACAATGCTACCCGATGACAAAAATTAGAGTGTAACCCGATAGATAGAATTACAGTGTTTCCCGATGGATGGAGATCCCAAAGACAACTGAAGTCACACCAATGGAACAGTCAGTTGTCACCGGTGACTAACTGAAGTATTGACCGACAAAACAAAGAGTTCAAAAATGACAAAATGTTTAGCTATCAAGAGATAAATATAGACTTAACTGGTACGTATCATTGTTTTAATCGACAAGATAAAGCTGGAGATAAGTAAAGGATTTGAAGCTACTTAGTCCACTTGGCAAGAAGATCTCTATGAGATAAAATAGGAGTTTTGCTTTAAATCTAATTGGTGAGAATTGTACATCATGCTAAGATCAAGAAATCTAAGAAATGGTGAAATCATGTCTATATAAGAGACAATCTTATTCAATATGAATAAGGGGAGTGACAAGAGAATAGATGTTGAAGAGATTTTGAAGGAGAAGAAAGTCTTCATTTAGACCTGATCAATCAAGCTAAGGAAAGAGCTAAATTCCGCAGACATCGACAAACAGTGATACAAAATCACAAAGAAGAATAGTTTGGAGAAAAAGCATTGAATTGATTACATTGAACAGAAAGGTAATGCACTTACAATAGATCTAAAAATCTGCAATTCAAGTTATATATGTGAATAGATCAATTTACTGTTTCAGTTTAACCATTGAAGCATCAAGTCTCTTAACTGAGTAGGACTTAAAAGTCTTTTCTAATTAAGATACATCCCAAGGAACATCAAAAATTTTGTTCATACAAAGTAGCATTGGATATGCCCAATACATATTAACAGGCCAAGTGAGTGTTTGATCAAGGATGGTAGCATTAGATTCTAGATACTAAGTGATAAACTATTCATTTAAATCCTCTAACAAGGTCACACCTAACAGTGTGTTTGTAACCTTTAACAAGGTTGGCTCTTCACCGAGCTCACTTTAGAAGAGTGAAAATTTGGGTTACCGATCTCAGTGGTTTTTCCTTTAACAGGGTTTCCACGTTAAAAATCCATGTGTTAATGTGTCTATGAGTCATTACTTTAATATTTTTTATTTCACATAAGTAAATGTGGATTGATCGGTATACACTAGTTATTTACTGTGTTTCAGTAAATAGGAAGATTGCTTATCGGTAAACATAAAGTAGAAGGTTTTACAAAGCATTCTGACATGTAGTAATTTGATATAAGTATTTCAAGGCAATCATCTTGTAGGAATGAATATAACTAGAGGCTTATAAATGTGGTAATAAGTTTTTGGGTTGATTTAAGGATTAATTTTTGAGGCCACTGATTCACTCCCCCCCTCTCAGTTATTCTAACAATTGGTATCAGAGCTTGTGTACTTAGAAAGGGAGTTTAACAGCTCAAGCTAAAGATTACAAGATGAATGAATGAGATGTGCCCAAGTTGAACAAAGATAACTTTGCTTCATGGAAAAGTAGGATAAGACTCCACTTATCATGTATTTGAAATGATGTTACTCAATACTTAGATACTGAATATGTGTTACCCATAGGAGCACTCACACATGAACAAATGAGAGAGAAGCATGAGCACAACTGCATGATAATAGAACTTGCTTCCTCACTCTCCAATGTTGAATTTGAAGATGTCAAAGCATGCACAACTGTAAAGAAAATGTGGGATAAATTGAAGCTTGTACATGGTGGTGATAAAAAATGTTCTGAGAGCCAAGGCAGAAAGCCTTAGAGGAAAGTTTGATGATCTCAGAATGAAATAAGGTGAAAACATCACGCAGTTAGCACAAGAATCAAAGAGGTAGTTAATGTTATCCGAGGATTTGGAGGTGTACTAGAAGAAGAGATAGTGGTAAGTAAAATTATAAGAACCTTACTGCCTACTTATGCTATTGGAGTATCTAACATACAAGAAATGAGAGCAGTAGCAAATAACAATGTTACTCTAGATAGTTTGATTGGAAGACTGATTTCATTTGAGATGAATAACTTTGATAATAGTGTCTCACCAAACATAGAATCTGCATTAAAATCTTCTATGAGAATAAGTAAATCAAGTCATAATCACACTATAATAAAAGATAGTGATAGTGAAAGTGAAGAAGAAGATCTTGATGAAATTGAAGCACTTATGGATAGGAGAATGTAGAGAGGCAAAGGTAAATTACCACTTGTATGTTTTAATTGTAAAGAGATTGGAAACGTTGTTGCAAGATGTCCTAATAGGAGAAAATATGATAGAAGTAATGATAGATCATTTGAAAACAAGTTTGACAGAGGTGATAACTAAGATTACAGAAGCAACCGCCAATCAGAAAGAAGAGATACCCGAGACTACAAGGACAAAGGAAAGAAGGTCAGTTACCTAGATACATGCAAAGATGGAGATACTGACACTAAATCTAATGAAAACATTGAGATGGTGTTTGTAGTAGTAAAAGATGATTCAGATGAACATGAAGAAAGGTATGTAGAAACTGCACTCATATCTAAAGTTAGTAAAAATGATGTCTAGATCATAGATAGTTGCTGCACTCACCATATGACCGGTGACAAACAAAAGTTTGAGACTTTTGAATACTATAATGGTGGTTCAGTAAGAGTGGGTAATGATACACCTTGTCCAGTTGAAGGTAAAGGAATTATAATGCTGAATAACCTGATAAAATATGAAAATGCTTATTGGGTGAAAGGATTGAATTATAATTTATTGAGTGTTTCTTAGCTAAATAATATCACTAGTACATTTGAGGCCTCTTTTCAACGTCTATGCATCACTTTTCTGACACTCTACCATTGGCCTAGCGATAGAGACCAGTGTTGCAGTTTTGGTGTCAGAATTAATGACGGTTGCACCATCTGTCATTATTGTGATGGTACTAACTGTCGCAATACGATCCGGCTAGGATGGTTACCATGCTATCGTTACTTATTTTAGTTGTTGCTATTACGACACGTAGGCATCACATTTTTATTGTCGCTATTACAACATGTATGTGTCGCATCCTATCTGTCTATATTATGACACATAGGCGTCGCATGTTATCTGTCATTTTTTCAGACTTACAACGAATTTGCTATACATGCGATGTCACGCCGTCGGTAATTTTTTGATGGCCTAACATCGCATGTATAGAGGTTTTGTCGCATGTCTAAAAAAGTGACACCTAGGTGTTGCAACACTGTCTTTAAATGTGTCAAAATCATGACAGAGGTGCGATGAGTTTCTATGCATGCGATGTCAAACCGTTGGCAATTGTCGATGGCTCAACATCGCATGCATTTTTTCAGTGTCGCTTTACATTTTTTAAGAGTTTAGTGTCCTACTATCGCCATTTTCACTAATTGTGGTTTTACTTATTTTGGAACCATGATTTCATATGCTTTATTTGGGATATGTATATGTTCATTAAATTCCATAACACATGAGTGCTGAAAAACTTCTACCGTATGAAGTATTATAACTTTTAAAACCAGTCTTTTAAAGGATGGTAGAATTGGTATAACTTCTACCGTATGTGTTAGCACTTTTTCTTGTATCTCAACCTTAAACTGATTATACTTGAATGAAAACTCCTTTTGACAAGAGAAAGGCTAATTTCTAAGGATTGGATAATATCCTTCTTCATTTTTGAGCTCCACATATGCTCAGGCAGGTTTTACCTTTTAAGATTGTTGTTAACACAGTATTTATTGATGTGGACACTGATTTTTCATGTATCTTTACTGAACCAACATATAAATGTCCTTGTAAATGACCAAGCATAATCATAAACAGGATTTAACCATACAAATCATAACCTTAAATATGACAGAAACCAGTGATATAAGGGTTTTAATCCTTCTTCCTTTTCTTGTAGGAGGGATAACCTATGAGATTCACTCTTCAAGGAATCAATAATATGGACGGTGTCCTGCTGACAGAGGTCCTTTAACAAGTTCAGCTTGTATGTTCTTAGTAACAGAGTATTTTAATTGATTTGATTTTGATATTGGATGAGGAACATATTGCAAATTATACCTCAGACCAGTGCCTATCCCTTGGGC
>MU228155.1:1317789-1330528 GCA_018584345.1 Thuja plicata | reverse complement strand
CTTGGTTTTTCAAAATAACCTGATCATTAAACATATTATTAATCAACCCAGAAAAACCCTCGATTATACCTTTGTTGTCTTTCTTATTATGATCCCCTTTTTCCAGATTGTCAGGATATTCCTTGAAACCTAAATCAACATCTTTATTCTGGTCCAAATAATCATCCCCCTTCTGAGTATCAATCTTCAGCTCCCTAGTTTTGATCAGAGTATCCTCTTTTTCATTATCTCTGTTGTCTTTTTCCTTAGTCTTCCTCTTGTCAGGGGTAATGTCTTCCTCGTCAGAGGTAAGAACAATTCTTTTCCTACTGGTGTTATTGTTTCTACGAATATCCTTCCCCTCAACTCTTTTCCTTTTTTTACCCTCCTTTTTAGTAATTTTGTTGTCAGTCTCAGTATCTGAATCCCCAATCTGGGTATTCTTCTGTTTCTTGTTTTTACTTGCAACCCCAATTTCAGTCTCAGTCTCCGAATCCGCAGTCTGGGTTTCCTTCTGAGTTTTCATTTTGCCTTTTTGTTTTTTGTTGTCTACCTCCCATTCCTCCTCACTATCCTCAGTTTCCGACCCTTCAGAGCTAGATTTCTTCTTCTTTTTAGGAATACCCCTTTTCTTATTTTTAGGAGTAAAGAAGCCTCTTGCCTCTCCTTTACTTTTAGTTTTTTCTTCAAACATACTATACTCCTCTTCCCCTTCTGTTTCTTCCGCATCCTTTAATTTCTTCTTCTCCTCTGACCTTACCAATTTTTTAGCTTTCAACACCTCATAAACAAGCAACATAAGTCCTTGGTGAGATGCATGGTCCCCCTTGGGGTCTTTCTGATAACTATTGATAGTAGCTTCTAACGAACTGAGCAAGTAGTAAGGTAAGCTAATTTTAACCTTATGTCTAAAATGGTTTAACAGCATAAAATGGTGCCCAGTCGCTCTAGTAAACCTACCATCCAGCGTGATATAGCTAATGATGATATACAGAACATACCTCCAAGGTCTGGAAATGCGCTTAGGGTTATGGTAGGAGGTGTCAATCTTCACCAATCTGTTCCTCTCTTTCTCGTTATCCAGAAAAGTCTCCCAGGCTTTGTCAAAAATCAACCTGTCATGGTAAAACTTAATACCCTCCGTCCGCATTCCCGTGGCTTCAGCAACGATATCCTCCGTTACTTCCATGTACTCATCATCAACTAAAATCTTTCCCTCCTTCCAAGTTTTCTCGAAAATCCTAGTAATATTAGGATTTCCACCATGAAGCCGCTCCAAGTAAACACCAAGGCCTCCCACTTTCACAATCTTCCACACCTCCTCATTTTTTTTCCACTTACTACAGCTAACTGGTTCAATTCTCTTCTTATTACCTCCCATCTTTTCTCTGTAATTTCTATAAGTTTTGTTCTTGACGCTACAGATAATGCCAGAATGAGCTTTTCGATAACCAAAAAAGACCCATAAAGAGTGCCATCTCCAGCTTAAAATCATTGCCTTATACTTCCGCCTTTGAGGGCCATTATGACACATCACCTGAGTATAATTGGTATTAAAATGTTATTATGCATAGTTTGTTTAGTTTATAGTTTAATTTATATTACATAAACATTATCATGACAATTGATAGTAAGATAAGCTATTAGTCCTGGTTTTGTTTTTGTTACTAGATCTTTGAATTCTTATGATGGACTTCAAAGAATTTGAGATATGGTTGTTGATATTTGAAAATTTTCTCTTGGTTTCTTATGCTTAGACTGAGAAACAGGAAACATGGCAAAATTAGGTGATGACTAAACCCTACTATTTCATCTCTCTTTTTTGTAATTACAAATATTTATACTGAATAGAGTTATCAATTGAAGTAATTAGAAGCTATTCAACAACCAAGATAGCAAGTCATATCATAACTTAGTTCTTAGTAACTTGCCATCGATTGTAGAATTGTGTAGCCACTTTGATAAGGTAAATTTGATTTCTACAGATGACAGTGTGACGTGGATTGTTGGGAAAACACTGCAGCTGGTTAATGTTTCCAAACCATATAAACAAGTCCAAAGTTCCAACAAAATTCAAACAAATAAGGCAATAAAAGGGAGTTTAGTATTGAGTTTTAGCTATATCAGAAATCTAGAATATAAGTTTTCATTTTGTAGGGTTAACTTTGATAATCATTATTTATGTTTTTGTTTTGTATTTTGAAATTTAAGTGCTTTATTCCAGCATAGCTGCGAGGATAAGAGTGTCATTTTGTTCTCTAGGGTAGGAATTATGGAAATATCTTGCTACTTATGTTGCTTTGTACCTTTGAAATTAAAAGTAACTATATAATGTTCCACCTTATTGCCCCAATTATTGCAAATCACTTCCTTAATTTATACAAGGTCATTCCTGTCATGTAATGATTCATAGTGATTCCAAGAAGCCTAATAATTAACCTTACTTTTTGAAGAAGATTGGATCTCTACATCTTCATATTTTTGAAATTTATTATGTATCAAAAGGGAAACAATGCCAATAGATAAATTTCACAATGAAAAATCCCTAACTGTCATCTTGAATTTGAATTTTTTCCATAATTCAAATGTTTGCACAAGAGTAACTTTTTTCCGGTAGACATGGTTGCAAATCAATTTTGGAGTCAAAAACATGTGGGAGAAACCTCTAAATAGATTTAGAAAAACATAGATCAAAGTGGCTAATAGCTATGGGATTTATAAGGTACTTGTTGATAGCTATGTGATTTACACTGTTTTGAAACTGTTTTCAAGGTGAGAGATTATTTATTGCCTATGAATATATCTAGCACAATTGTTTTATTTTTGATGATCTTGGTATGCTAGCTATGTCTGAAACATAATCATGTTTGACATTCTCATCATTAAAGTCCATAGAAGAATATGTTAGTCTTTGATGATTGTTGAATGCTAATGAGCTATACTTATAAATTACCTTATCCCTTGATAAAAGATGAACCCACTCCCCTTTTCTTTAGCCTCCTTCCTTTTCTCATCACTTTATTTTCATTTATCCCTTCATACTCTCTGAGTACTTTGGTGTGTTTTAATTTGATCTCTTCCTATATTTGCATTCAATTCTGTAAATTTTCTATCTTTTGTTTGAAGTGGTGACTTTGTATTCAATATGTCCTGTTGTAACTGTAGGTTTTTTTTAATAAGTCAAAGGGCTTCTTGTTGAACTATTTGATTCTCTATAGTTGAGTAACTGCCTCTTCCCTATTGCTTAATTGAGTATATCACTAGTGGAAGCCCAAAGAATATGAGTAACTATATTATCGATTATTACCCAACTTATTTTGAAGCTCATTGACTTATTACTTCCATGAACCATTTTCTTGAAGATAAGCCTCCTCAATGCTTTCTGACATAGATCTAAGTGAGTTCCTCTCATTTTCTTTTGAATCAATTCTATGATTATAGTTTGCTAATTTCAATTTTAGAGATTCATTTTCAATTTTCAGTTCTTCAAATATTTTGCTCAAATGCTTTCATTTATAGGTAATCAATTGCACTTGAGTTTGCAAGGTTTCTAGTCTCTTTGCATTTCCCTAGAGAGGTTAGACTCAATCTATCATCTTCCACATAGATTATTGAATCATTATAATCATGTATGTTTCCCTTCACAAATTAACAATTGCTACAAAATTCTACAAAAAAACCTATCAACGATTGTATCGAGTTGATCTCATTGTTTTCATAAAATAAAAATACATCGGCCTGCAAATGATTTTCTATATTCCCTATAAAAATCTGAAAATTGGTTTATAATCAATCAAATAGTTTACCTTTTTCTATCTTGTACACTTTTTCTGCTTGGCAACAATGCAAAATACTTGGTTGGCTACCTGCATGCGGGTACAAAGCCAAATTTCATGCTTTTTCTAGTATTCCTCCCTGCCTATGCTTTCATCCTCTCTTTCTATGTCAAAATAAGGGCTACATAATGATTTTGGAATCCATATGACCATTGAAGAAGAGGAGCCATGATACAGAGTGTAGACATTGCTTACCTGTGAGACCTCACCATGCCCTCACTTCTTCCACCCTCCATGGTCTGATGACAAATGGTGCGCATAAGGAAACCCTCACTTATACTACCCTTCATTCCTTTCTTGGTCTCTGATTGAAACATAATGAAAATATATCTTTATTTTTTTTTAAGTAATGCTCGTTTTGGTCGTAATTCTGGCGAACATGGGTGTTTGTCATAATTTTGATGAACACGGGCATTACTTTTTAAAAAATCAAAATTTTCCTTCTATAATCTGACCAAGACAAATAAATATAATGCCTCGTAAAAAATTTAGGTCGAGAATAATGGTGAAATATACTAGTGTAATGCCAAAGGGGGAGATTGATAATCCTTAAAGGATCATAAGTTGTCATTAGTATACAAAAATAGTTTTTGTCAGTCAGTCGTGATCACCAAGCAACAACACTCACTTAGCGACAGCATTCACCAAGCGCAGTGGTCACTAAAATGTTTTGAACACTGAGAAGTATATCAACCAAGCACCATTCTATAGAGACATCACTGAGCACTAGTACACAAAGACATCATCGAGCACCTATCTACACTGAGAGAAAACATTTCATCAGGAAAAGTGGATCTCAACTACACGTCAACTAAAGCACTTTAGTCTTTAAAATAGCTTTTTTCTTAGCTACAACTGATTGTATTCATGCAAACTAGGAGATCAAGGTCAAGTTGTAAACCTTTGATCTTAGAGTTTTTCAAGAAAAGTGTGAAACCTAATTAGGTCAAAATCTTGTATATATAGATGTATTAATCAATCAAGAACATGAGGATTGTATCTGCCAAGTACATCTATGGATCAGATGGAGAGTTTCATGCACAAGGAAAGATAAAGGAGAATTCAGTTTATCAAGAACTACATACAAGGCTACCGAGCAGAACATAGGTATTATCCATCACAATAAGGTGATATAATTTTGTGTACTTAATGGATCTGTAATTAGAAATGTAAGATTGCAGCAATCAGGTCATATATTTTGTTACTCTCTAGCAATTGTAGCAAGAAGTAAAATCCTTTCACAAGGTGGACTTAACAGTCTTTTATGTAAATCTCTTAACTGAGTGCACACATACATATTGTTGCTAAAATATCCTAACCGAGCAGAATTAACAAGTCTAACATGTTACTCCTAACATGGTAAGATCATCAGAAGTGATCACAACTTATAGCCCTAACATGCACCTTCCATTCTACAGATAGTGAAGCTTTGTGGTTTTCAGCCCCACCGCAGTTTCTACCTTCTAAGAAGGGTTTCTGCATTATCAAATACTTTTGTCATGTGTAAATGAGTTTCATGAATATTTCAATGTTTATTTACATGCATTTACATTTATTCTATGATATTGCATGCATGAAGTAGAAAAGGTAAAATGGTCGGTTATGCAAGTAATGAGTGCTAAAGATTAATTGATAAAAGTTTTTAAGGGTACTGATTCACCCCTCCCCTCTTAGTACACACCCTACCATTATTCCAACAAATTTGTAGTTATATAATGAGATTCTAAAATGTGGTTCTGGTTCTCTATTTTATGTTGATTCACATATTGCTAATGGGCTCAGACTACACATGTGTTTGCACTTGATTTCAAATCTTAATTTTATCACCGATGGATTAAAAAAAAATCTTTCAATAGTTGATTCTTCCATATTTGAAATATATACTTTATTCTTTGTACAAATGTTATCGTTTGTTTAGTTTTTTCCTGATGAGGTGTCATGACACGGGTGTGTGGGAGATTTGCACAATGTTTACTTCTAGGCCCACCTTGTTTGCTTTGCAATATATGTTAGAGATTCCTTTATTTGGTTAGCAATGAAAATAGTCTGTCTCCAAGAGAAATGGGGTCAGACAATCTATCACCGCCTAATTTTTCACTGTCATTTCCAATAACTACTATATAAATTCAATGATATTTCCAACATAAGGATTACAAAAAACTTCTGTATACCATGACATGATGGATCATAATTATGCTCATGTAATTTCATGCTTGTTTGGTATCCATGATGTGCATGTCACTTAGGAGTTCCCCACATAGAATAATTCATCCAAGAAATAAAAGGCATTGCCCATGTTACAATTCATTTGTCAGTCTTAGTTGTCCCTATGTAGAGTGCAATACTCCATTTAAATCCATTATTTAGTCTTAGTGTTTCCAATAGAGAGATTGGACTGTATAGAAAGGCTTCAAAAAGGATAAGGTTTTGTACACATGTGGCTTGACTAATATTTGGAATGGCCTAAAACATCATAAGTTAACAAAGCCATTTTACAGTGTAAATGCCCCAAAATAGGGTATTAAAACCAAAGGAGGGCTATTGGGTTGTTGGAGGACTTAAATTAAAAAATTTGAAGTATAAAATCCAAATTAGTGTCTCCCAAAGATGATACAATTCTACATTGGACAAGGGAAAATAGAAAGCTTTCCATCCCAATTTGACCACATATTGGCACGGTAAATTAATGTTTCTCGTAAATCATGTTTTTCTAATTTTTATCTCTTATAGGTGATCTATTTCATACTAGAATTGGATCTTTTTTATTGGACAGACATGATACATTGTCTAGGACGTGGGAAGCATATTTATTCATTTTTATTTCTATACAAGGTTCATGCCTTGATTCTGAGGGTTTACTTCTAATACTAAGTGTCAAGATTTCAACAGTTTTTATTTTTCTATCAACAGAAGATCATTATTTCCATAGGTAGGATGGTTGTTAGGGTCGTTTGCATGAAGACCAGCCCTTTGCATCTGTTGAAATGTCACATTATCTTGATAAATTTTTAAACTTAAAAGAATGACTATGTACTCACTCTAATGAATGTCAAATCATGTTTTTGTTTATTGAAATATTATTCATATTATATTGTGTGAAATTTAAATTGACTGTGATGCGATAATTTGGATGCTATGTCTATATGATAGCAAAGATGCTATGATAATTTGGATGCTATGACTATATGACTGTGATGCTATGATAATTTGGATGCTACAACTATACGATATTTTGGATACTATGACTATATAATATAACAAGGATGAAGCATGCAGGGAAATGGAGATAGTAGAGAAGAAATTAGCTACGCAGGAAGTGGTCATGACCAAGAAGCACAATAGTTGCAGATGATGATGTAGGCAGTACTTGATTTGAGGTAAATCAAAGGCGTGGATCGAAAACTACTATCCTTCCTAGCAGGAAAAGGGTATAGTAGAGTACAATCATCTTTCTTGGGAACTCCCAATTTTTAGAAGCATAGAAGAAGTAATGAGAGGAATTGTAAGGACGATGGAGAAAAGTAACGCTTGCTCCACCCCCACAACAAAAATATTAAATAATAAATTATGCGTTCATAATAAAAATGAAAATAAAAGTAGCAGGCTTGTTGAACCTTCTCATGTTGCAATCTAATTTGAGATGTTTTCTACATTAGTATGTTACTTTTTATTGTAATTATAATTAGTATGAATAAATTAAATAATCTGTTAGTAATAACTGAGAGGGGGGGTGAACCAGTGGCCTCAAAAATTTATCCTTCAAACTTAACCACCAATAAATAAACCTCAAATTATTATGTCCCTACAAGATGCATACCATGAAATACTATTACTAATTAACTATTTGTTGGTGTTCTCTATCAATCCTTATTCTTTCTTGATTACCGATAAGCAGTATAACTATTTACCAAAACTTAGTAAATAAGCAGAGTATACCGATCAATCCAGTGTTAACTATGCCAGATACAAAACAATAAAGAAATGAATAATACACACATAACACATGAATTTTTAACGTGGAAACCCTGTTAAGGGAAAAACCACTAGGACTGGTACCCCAAATTTTCACTCTTCTAAAGTGAGCCCTGTTAGGAGCCGACCCTGTTAAAGGTTACAAACACACTATTAAGTGTGACCTTGTTAGAGGATTTTATACATAGAGGTTGTCACTTAGTATCAGGCATCTATTGCTACCATCCTTGAATCAGTCTCCTTCTTAAACTGTCAATAGGTATCGGGCAAATCCAATGCTACTTTCATGAATCAACCTTTTTGGCACTCCTTGGGATGTACCTCAATATATAGAAGACTGTTAAGTCCTACGTGGTTAAGAGACTTGATGCTTCAATGGTTAAACTAAAAAACTATGACCTGTTTCTAATGTAACTTTGAATTGCATATTTTCATATCTATTTAAGTACATTACCTCTCTTATCAATGTATCAATTCAATTCCTTGTGCTCCACACTTTCTGCTCTGTGATGATGTGCTTCAATGTTCGTCAATGTCTGCAGAATTCCTTAGCTCTCCTTCAGCTTTATTGATCAGGACTGTATGAAGTTATTCTTCATCAATTTCTCTTCAGCATCCTCTTTTTATTCACTCCCCTTAATCCCTTTTCATGCATTTGAAAATGAATTAAGATTGTCTCTTATATAGACATGATATTCATTGTTTCTTGATTCTTGATTCTTGGCATGAAAAAAAATCCAGCCAATTATATTTAAAGCATAACTCCTAATTTGTCTCGTAGATATCTTCTTGCCAACTGTACAAATCAGCTTTAAATCAATCACTTATCTCTAGTCGAATAAAAGAAAGTAGACAACCAGTTAAGTCTTTATTTAGCTCTGCTAGCTAGATATTTTGTCATTTTCTAAACTCTTTGTTCTGTCGGTCACCTTTGCAGTTAGTTGTCGGTGACAAATAAAAGTTCCTTCAGTGAGACTCCAGTTAGCTTCATGATCTCCGTCCTTTGGGTATCATTGTAATTTTACTCGTCGAGCAACCTTCTGACTTTGCTCGTCGGCCATCACTGTGGTTTTGCTTCACCGGGCAACACTATACTTTAGCTCATCGGGTATCACTGTGACTGTTCTTCTTTGCTCTGACCGTTGGTGTGCACTCCGTCGGTGTTTTTTGTCAGTTAGTGATTACATGAATTTCATGTATTGCTAAAAGCATAACCTTTGTTCCATTTATTCTCTGAATTCTTTGGCATTATGTACATGACCGTACAGATGATATTAAGTTGACATCAATGACAATACAAATCATTAATTGATTTAATGCCTTGCATTATCTTCAACTTAACATTATCAAACATTTAATCAGTTACATGTCATCAATCTCTCCCTTTCATATTGATGGAAACATACTATATTATCACACTATACCATTTCCAATACAATATGAAATACAATAGTTGAGTTTCATCAAACTACCAATCTTTTTGTTTTGATAACCAATAAATGTATGACCATCGGTAAGCTTTATTTTAGCTTAGATTTTATTCTTGCAGCTCTCTTTATTCTGATGTGTTGTTTCCTCTCCTTGTGTCAGTTTCTCTCCCTTGACTATTTTTCTCTTTTGATGTCTCTCTCTATTGTCTGCAACTCTCCCTTTGTATAATCTTTCCATATAATTTCTCTCCCTAAGGATATAATCCTCCCTGTTGGAGTAGTATGATAGTGGATAATATTTCTCCCTTTTCTGAAGAATGTGATAATATGGATAATCTCTCTCCCTTTGACAGCAATGCCAAACAATATTTTTTCTCCATCCATAATATATTCCTTGAATTTCCCTTATCAATCAGTAGTACAATAGTATGCTCTGGTGCTTGGTTTTGCTGTATACATGTATGTATATAGATGTAGCTTTGAAGTTCATCTCTTTGCTTACATCAATCATGAATGATATTTTGATAATATGTAGGTTGATGTAGCCTTCATTTGTTTTACTGATCAGTAAACAAGGGTTTGACCCCTAGTCTCTTTCTCAAGTACTCAAATGCATCCTTGGGTAGTGGCTTGGTGAAGATATCAGCCAATTATTCTTTTGATTGCACATACTCAAGTATCACCTCTTTTGCCTAAACTTGTTCTCTCAAATAATGATACTTGATGGAAATATGCTTTTTTTTAGCATGCATGACTGGATTTTTGGACATTTTAATTGCACTTGTATTATCACAATAGATAATTACTGGTTCTAGGATCTTCATATGCATACCTTCCAGTAACTTTTTGATCCATGCAATGTTTGAGAAATTTGCAGCAGCAGCAACATACTCTACTTCTATAGTATGTTGTGAGATGCATCCTTATTTCTTGTTGATCCATGTGACAAGTCTTTCACCCATGAAGAATGCTCCTCCAGTTGTGCTCTTTCGGTCATCAATATTTCTAGCCCAATCAGCGTTGGTAAAGACCTGAAGTTAAAATTTGCCTTCTCTTCTGTACCATAAGCCATATTCCTCAATATTCTTTAGATATCTTAGAATTCTTTTCATAGCAGTCATATGTGATTCCCTGGGATTAGTAGAAAATCTAGCAACTATTCCTACTGCATGTGCAATATCTGATCTAGTATGTACCACATACATGAATTTTCCTATCATTGATTTGTACAAAGTCTGATTTACCTTTGTTGTCTTTTCCTCCTTTGTCAACTTACATCTAGTAGCCATCGGTTTTCCAACTGGTTTGGATTCTTCCATCTTGAATATTTTTAGGACCTCTTTAATGTATTTGGACTATGTAATGAAAATACCTTCACATTGTTGCATGATTTGTAGACCAAGAAAGAACTTGATCTCTCCAAACATAGACATCTCAAACTCTTTGCTCATCTCACTAGAAAATTATTTGCATAGCATATCATTGCCTCCAAATATGATTTCATCAACAAGTATTTCAGCAATCAAAGTGTTAGCATCAGTATCTTCCTTTAAATAAATATTATTGTTTTCACTAGTCCTTACGAATCCAATACTTATAAGATAGGAATGAAGTCTTTCATACCAGGCTCTAGGAGCTTGTTTTAATCCATACAAGGATTTATGAAGTCTACATACCATTTTTCTCTTCTCTGGATCTACAAACCCTTCTAGTTGTTCAATGTATACCTCTTCTTCAAGTATTCCATTCAGGAATACAGACTTGACATCCATTTGATATACCTTGAATCCTTTATATGCAGCATAAGCAAGTAGTATTCTTACACCTTCTAGCCTAGCAATGGGTGCAAAGGTTTCTCCATATTCAATACCTTCCTCTTGTGAATACCCCTTGCATACTAGTCTTTCTTTGTTTCTTGTGACTTCTCCATTCTCATTCAGCTTATTCTTGAATATCCATTTTGTACCGATGACATTCTTGTCATCTGGTCTTGGCACAAGTGACCATGTTTGTTTTTTTATCAATCTTCTCAATCTCATCATTCATAGCACTTATCCATTCTTCATTATCAAGTGCAGTATTGACAAATTTTGGCTCAAACTCACAAATTAAACAATTTGAGTTTAAGGACTTACTTCTTGTTCTTGTACCATCTTTCTTATCTCCTATGATCTGGATCTCTAGATGGTTCCTTCTTACATATCTTGCAAGTACAGGTTTAGCTCTTTGTCCATCAGTTTGATCATCATTTTGTCCTTCATTCTATTCTTCATTACTTTGCACATTATTTTTATCATTGTCCTGACCATCGGTATTTGTAGCCAGACCGTCAGTTGCAACATTTTGTGTTCTTGATTTAAGCAGTGTTGCTTGGGAGCTCTACATTGTTGGTAGGGTAGAGTGTCAGGTTCCTCATTGTAAGTGAACTTATTGTAGTCCTCTGGTTCTTTAGTGCTTTCTTGTTCATTCTTCTCTGCAAATTCATTTATCTTTACATTTGCACTTTCAATAATTTTGTTAGAGGCTTTGTTTAAACATTTATAAGCCTTGCTCTTGGTGGAATACCCTAGAAAAATTCCTTCATCACTCTTGGAGTCAAGTTTTCCATTTCTATCATCTTCTAAGATATAAAATTGACTGCCAAAAATTTTGAAATAACTTACATTTGGTGTGTATCCATACCATAGCTCATAAGGTGTATTTTTGGTGTCTTTCTTCAATTGTACTCTGTTCAATGTGTAAACAGCAGTACTGACAGCTTCCCTCCAGAAGATTTGGGTGATGCCTTTCTCTATCATCAGTGTCCTTGCATAGTCAACTATGGATCTGTTCCTTCTTTCAGCAATTCCATTCTGTTGTGGTGTCCTTGGTGCAGAGACATGTCTTTTGATTCCATGCTCGTTACAAAATTTAGTGAATTCATCTTATATAAATTATCCTCCTCTATCTGATCTCAAACATTTCAGATCCTTACCACTTTGTTTCTCTATCATAGCCTTATACCATTTAAACATCTTAAATGCTTCTGATTTATCTTTTAAAAACATAATTGTCATCGTTCTAGAGTAATCATCAACCAAGAGAATAAAATATCTATCTCCATAATAACTATTTATTCTCATAGGTCCACATAAATCAGTATGGACTAATTCTAGAATTGCATCAGATGTATGGGTTTTTCTTTTGATACTAGACTTTGTCATTTTTCCTTTTTTACAATTCTTACACATGATATTGTCGGGCTTGGTCATCGTCGGTAAGCCTTTGACATTTCTCTTTTTGCTAATCTTTATCATGTTGTCAAAGTTCACATGAAAAATTATTTTATGCCATAACCATATGTCTCCGTTTGTAGCAATCAAATAAGTGGAGTCAATATCATTCAAATAGAATAGGTTACCTTTTGTCTGCTCACCGGTACCAATCAGATTTCCAGATTTGTTGAAGATCTTTGCCTTCTTATTTTCAAATGCTACTTTGTGACCTGAGTTATTCAACTGAGAAACACTCAATAGATTATAA
>MU228155.1:1272175-1286306 GCA_018584345.1 Thuja plicata | reverse complement strand
AGGTCCTTGTAATAATATGGATAGGGCTCAACCATAGGACCTAAGTAATTTTTCAGTTCTTTCAACATATGCTTCTGCAACAAGCCTTTTGCAATACCAGGCTTAGAACTGTATCTCTTTTCCTGCCTTGTCATGTCAATTTTCGTAGACATGGTACTGAATAAGCCAAAGGCTTGTATGAATGAGTTTCTGTTCAAAATTAACAAGGCAGTGCCATCATCCCTTTTGATGGTCTTTGTGAGGGCATCATAGTGATTTTCTAGGTCAAGAAATAGGTCTACACCTAAGAAAACATTAGGAACAAGCAACCTAGCAAGACCACATGTCCAAGGGTTTGAAACAGGGATGGGCTTATCAAAATTCTTATAGAAGTATGTGAAAAGAGAGTAACCTGTTGTGCCTGGGGTCACAGCATCTCGGATGTTTTTGTACTCATCCAGGAGGACACTAGCATCGGCCTTCTTATTCTGCATTGAACCTGGCAGAAGCTGGAGAAACTCATCAGAGAAACTTGGCTTTCCTTTTTGTTCCTCTCCATTACCTCCACTTGTTGAAGCGACGCTCACAGCTCTGCTCATCTCTGCAACACCTTGAATCTCTTTTTTCTCTTACCGATATTGAAACAAATCTAATCTCCAATATCAGCTGACTGCTCTGAGCACAATCTTCTCCAATTTTAGAACTTCTCTGATCAACCTGGATACAATGCAACTGCTCAAAATATCATTCTCCTGAAAATTAGCAACTTGGCTCTGAAAACTTGAAAGCACGGTGAATGAGAATGAATGCACTATCAACTCCTTATAGCCGTCATTCAGAGTACACAGCTCATAATTCGGATACATCGGTTCTGCCATTAATTCGGCATGCTCTGAACTTTGAAAAACCTAGCCGTAGTTGCACGAAGTTGACAGGAAATCAAATATTCAAAAATGGATCCTCAGAGAAATCATACAATGTTTAAGAAAGCTGACATGTCACATTTTGATTCACTGTCTGTCTCATATCTCAGCTACCCTTAATGCACAGTAATCAAAATTCGAGCCTCTGATTGGTTGCCGAGAGATTTACATTGTCACATCAGAAAACTGCCGCCATTTTTTTAGATTTTGTAATCAGGCGACTGCGCGACTGCATTAAGTCTCTTTGTCGCGGGCCTATGTCATTAACCATGGTTCTATCTCAAGACTTGGCGACAACGTGCTTTCTTAACCCTGGCTGACCTGAGTGACCATCTGGCGATCACGCGACATAACTGCAATCAAAGTCGCGAGCAGTTAACCTTAACTCATCTTTCTTTCTGAGACCTGGCGACTAGCCATTATCATTAACCTTCATGGTTGTCTCCTTGTCGCCAAATGATTTTATTCTGTTTGAAGACTATGCGACAACCTTTAGTCGCCCAGTCGGGAGATATACTCAACTTTACCTTAACAGGTTATATGTGCCTTCTTTCACTTCTGACGACTTCGCGACAGACCCCTATCGCCAAGTCAGGAGGACTTTTCTCTTGGGGCACTTTTCTTTTTAGACTTCGCGACAACCATTGGATCTTCTGACTCTTTCATCTGACGGCAATCGTTTAATCGCCAGATGATCGGGCATACCCTTAAATTATTCCCAGACACTGCGACTGAAGGGAAAGCACCTTAGTCTTGAAGTTGCCGAATCCACTTCTTCCTTCTGGCGGCCACGCGATAACCTTCTCTCAACAGCCACCCGCCTTGTGACAGATGTCACTCAATCATTGGTCTTCTTGCTGTATAACAGAAAAACTGAAGCATTTATCTTGTCCTGGCGACATCCCGACTAAACATCACTGCAAACTTCAAACGGTTAGTCGCGTAGTCTGAGCTGAAATCCCTTAACCGCCATTCTATTTCGAGACCACGCGACTGAAAGAAAACTTAACTGTTGGCTTTGGCTTGATCTGGCGACGACGCAACATGAAGTAATCGCGAAGTCTGAGAATATTTTTATAATTGTTTGAGTTCTCCCGCGATCACCCGACTAACAGTGGGTCCCATCTTTTACAAAGCCTTATAACATGAATATCTTGCGACAACCCGGCTGAAAGAAATTGCTGAGTCTAGGAACACTGAAGGAATATTCTGAAGTTAAACGAGACTATGCGACACAAGGAAAAAGCAAAGTCGGGAAAGCAAATGGAATATTTGGCTGGGATAATGCGATGAGGTGACCTAACATAAAACACATGCCTTTAGTGAATGAAAAAGGTAACATTGAAACATAAGGCATGACCTAGGGTTTACAAATTTATCGTTTAACACTTGGATAACTAGGGTTTTTCAGGGTTTTTGCAAATTTGGCAAGGTTTAGACTTGAAAACCTGAAACAATGGTAGAGAGCAGGACAAGGAACGAGGAGAACCAGCAAAAACAGGAAATACAACCAACAGATAACACCTGCAATATTGTGGATTTTTCTTGTTCTGGTTTGTTGGCGCCCCCCTCAAGCCCCAATAATGTGGTTGTGCATACTATTTTTGACTCAAGAAGGAAAGAGGAGATGGCCCATCGGAGTCTTATCCATCCTGAGGACAATCTGGATTACTCACTGGCTTTCCTCCAAAAGGTCAAACTTAGAGCTAACATTTCCTATGTGATGGATAACTAGGTGCATAGTGAGTTAAATAAAATTTACTCCAATCTTGACAGTATTTAGGACAAGTTGGATAAGGAGTCTCAGGCCAGGAAGACTCTTGAAGAGTGCATTGGGGCCTCTCTCCATGATGGCAACAAAAAGATGGATGTTGCTATTCACAAGCTTACAAAATTGAATGGAAAATTTAAAATATGGTGGAAAATAGGGACGTTGGTCAGGTGATTCTAGATAAAGGTATGGATGTGGCTTTTGCTAAAGGTCTCAGGAAGCGTACTTGTGCTAGTCTAAAGAAGAGGGTGCCTATCCTGGAGATCCCTCAGGTCCTCAAGGAGATCACAGATGATGTTACTGTCATCGAAGAGGAAGTTTCTGCTACTTTGAAATATCTGGCCTAGTGTTCTGCATGTCCTTTTTGTGTTTTTCTTTTGGTTTCTGGTTGTCGATGTTGTCTTTTGTTGTATTTATGTCGCTAGTTGTTGGTTTCGTCCTGCTAGTTTCCTTTTTCTGGCGTTGTTTTTCTATGGTAGTTTTTTATTGAATATCTTTTGTAATCCATTGTAAGGGGTTTCAGGGCTCCCCTCAAAACCTTATTTTACCTTAATCCAAAAGTAAATAAATCAATACTCTTACAAAAGCTTATTATAAAATGCTTTTTTTATAAATACTGGATGTAGTTTTCTTAAATGTGATGTTTTATGTTATGTAGATAAGAATATGCTAGGATAGTCACTTTAGAAGTTTATATTATGCAACATTTATTTAAAGAAAATCAATTGTAATAAATGTTAGACTTTAAATTCTTTTAAACTTGGATCATTCTTAGAATGGTTACCAAAATTTGTTCATGTAAAATAATTTTTTGTTCATTTTTTATAATTTACTATTTTTAATGTTAGTTAATATTATCTTCAATAAGACATTATCATTGGCTTGTTAATGGGTCTTTGAGGGTTCATCGTCCATCTGTTTTAGTCATGAAGAAGTCTTCAAGACCTCTAGATAAAGGTTGGATTAAGATCAATTTTGACGGGGCCACAAAGGGCTACCCAGGTCCCTCTGGGGCCAGTTGTGTTGCAAAGGATGAATTAGGTAACATACAAATGATTGGAGCGAAGAGGCTTCTAGTAGGAACAAACAACGAAGCTGAAAGTATGGCAACATTGCTAGCCATCAAAATGGAAATGAAAATGGAGGTTAGGAAACTTCACCTCGAAAGTGACTCACAGATCATAGTTAATGGAATCATTACAGGGGAAGATAGAGCATGACATTTGAATAAAATAATTTGAAGGATCAAGATGTTGCTGGGAACATTTTAGGAATTTAAAATTTCTCATGTATTGCGGAAGAAAAAAAAAGTCGCAAATAAGCTATCAAATTTGGGGGTATCATTATCAGAACATATGGAGAAAGAAATTATAGAAGATTTTAGGGGAGTTCAGTTGTGTCCCTAGACTATCCGTTGAAGCATATTGAAAGGGGTGGAACTTTTTATTAAGGAAAAAAAGTATTCATGTTATTTTCCTAAGTGTGAAGTTTAATTGGTTTCTGTGGAAAAAATAATGAAGGGGTTACTTTATTAATGACAATGAGTGGTCTCATGACAAACAAGCTAGATGAAGGGTGGTGTAGACATCATTGTGCAATCATGGCAATGTCATATTTTCTATGATAGTGGTGGAACCTTGGAATCATCCATAACTTTCTAGATGGTTTTTATTTCCTATTTCATTTGATTTATCGGAATCTCTTGGAAAGTGACATTGGCAAAGAGTGAAAAGAGACAGAGAAGAGAAGATGGAGGCAAATTTTTTGCTCAACTTGCCAAACCAACTGTCGATATTCAAAGGATAAATCAAAGTGAGAAGGATGCAAGGTGTGTTCAATTTTGATGATGAATGATTCTGGGGTGGGTGTGACACAGATGTTAGCTGAAGAGTACTTGAAAATGGACCTTTGGTCATGGACAAACCTGTACATTTCATCCATCTTCCTTTCTTGTGCATTGTAGTTGGGAAGTTGTGAGGAGGCTCTTAAGGCAATGCGGCTCTGTGTGAGGTCAGAGGGGGCAGGAGGTACACTTCCCATTGTGGGAAGAGTCAAATAGCGACTAGGGAAGGCCCTTGGAGGGTTGTGGAAGGAGAATCTAGGGAATCCTAGCCCTTTCTCTTTGGGAGTTCCAAGAAATCAAAGGAGAATAATATTGAGGCAACTCAGGGTGGATGAGAGGAGTTGTTGGGGTATATGCAAACCGCGGAGGAGGAAATAGAGCATCTGGTGACAAAGAGAAAATAAAAAATGAAATCAACCCCGAGGATATCGATTGGCAAATTAAGGCTAGAGGAAGGCATAGAGGCTACAGGGTCGCTAGCAAGGAAGAAAAACAAGAGAAAAGTTGACACCCATAGAGGAACTTTCATTCTAAACGAATCGAGAGAGGATATGATGAAGAAATGAATGGGGTGAGCTTCCATGGATACTGTAAATTTTTTTTTTTGCCAAATAGATGGGTATTGTTTGTTCTAGTCCAAATTTTTTTAGTAGCATGGGCTCGCTAGTGTATGGTCTAGTATAATGTTTTAAGGTGGTTTGTCGAGCTGTGTAGGGTAGATGTTTAGATGGTTTGATAAGAAGATAGAAAGGTTTTGCTTTATTGTAGCCTACGAGGCCCCTGTATTAGCAGATTGTATAAGAAGTTGCAGATAGATAAGTATGGTGTTTTAAAGTTAAATCTGCCAACACAAAGTGGCATGCTGTGTAAATCTTTACTTCAATATTAATGAAAAATCATCAATTACTGATAAAAAAAATGAAATTATCATTTCATTCAAGTAAAAATATAATTATTTTGCCTTATAACAAGATGTTTTTGATATTAATAGGCAGTAAAATAGGGGTGTTGTCCATATTAAACTATCAACAATAAAACATTTGTTTATAACAAGAAGACTAGTAAAATGAAACTTCTACGAAGAAATCTTAATTTACAATCATATTTTACAAAATTGTAAATGTATGATATTAATCTCTTATCATTTTCTTTTGTAGTCTAATTTAAGTTTGATGAAAATGGTAGAATTTAAGGAAAATAGCTATAAAAAATTATTCAATTTATCATATTAGTGTAGCAAAATAAAAAATAGCTATAAAAATTACTCAAATTGTTATGGAGATTGCATGTCTTTCTCAAATTACTTTAAAATTACAATGAGTTTGAAAGAACCGGATATCATTCTTTAGGGCATAAATAATCTATACTTTTAATGTCTAAAATCAAATAACTTTGAAGACTATAATAAACATATTTACTTAGTGAAAACTAATATATACTTTTAATAAAAAAAAATCGTCTTCCACCTCTATTTTCACCTCCTCTTTCTTTAGACCTGATAATTCATAAAGAATTTAAAACTTATCAGCATAAATGTGAGGGCCAAATATCAAACAAAAAAATACATTTTTGAAAAAATTGAAACCTTATGGAGACAAATTCAGATGCAAGGAAAAAAATAAGATGAAAAATAACAATTTTGAAGAAAAATTAAGCCCTATCAACATAAATTCAAATGAAAGAGCAAAATATCAGACGGAAAATAACACATTTGATGAAATGGAAAAATAACACATATGATGAAATGGAAAAATAAATGAGTTTCCTGGTAGATCTATCTTGAAAATGTGAGCATCATGAGTCTCCTTCCAGTCAATTTTTGTATTGAAAATGGGAGATGCAAAATCTGAAAAATGAGCTAATTTCTTGATAAATGAGGAATTAAAGGTTTCGAGAGGATCCCATGCATGAAAGGAAAATGATCGAACGCATTAGAGACAGTATGACACTTTTATGCAACAACTAGGGGAAAATATATATGGATGAATGGTTTTCAAGAACTCATGAAATTGCTTCATCTGTGTGCTAAGACGAATGATATGCAGGGGTTATTTGCAGTAGACCATTTTGAAATGTCTCAAATTTTCATGAGGATGGAGATTTATTGTTTATATTGCTTGCCGACTTTCTACTCCTTTTCGCGACCATCTTTAATTTTTCTATCTCCATTTCGACGTGAATGTTAAATTCTATATTATTGAGTGTCACATTGAATTAGATGTAGGGGATGGAAAATATTATAGGGGAGGGGAGCCAATACATGTGTGTGGTTTAATAGGTGCGATGCTAGTGGACTTGTTAGGGGCCTATATTTGACCATTGGACCCAGTACATGTTAGCAACTATTTGAAAAGTAAAACACAAAAGATTTGTTTAATAATATAGAATAATATGTATTAGTTAATGAGAATAATTATTTGTTATATATGCATGAAATAAAATATAAGGTTCTTTTCTTGTCGCACAAGCAACTTGTCCATCTCACTGATAGGTTCTAACGTTCGTTAAAGTGGGTCACTCAGTACAAAAATGCCGAGTATGTTGACTCAAACACACACCATGTCCAATCATATACATGTCATCATTTTACTCTTAAATGAGGCTCGCCACCTCAACCACAAACCACAGTAAAATCAAAACATTGTGATGTGGAAGTCCATTGACCCAAAACATATTGACAGTTGGCACTGCAATGCAAGTACTTGTAGACACCCAAAATTGGCTCAGTCTTGCGAGTTCACATTAATTATCAATTATTCTTCTATTAATTAAATTATTCTTTAATTATTTAACTAATCATCTTTTATTCTTCTAAAATGTAGTATTTTAATCATTTAATCATTTTCTCGATATTAATTAAATAATTAATATTATTTGATTAATTAACCTTAATTAAGTAGTCTTTACTATTTAATTAAATTCAATTTCTATTTCCCATAATTTAAATAATTATTCCTAATTATTTAAGTTGACTAATTAATTCCTCCAATTAAATTAATTTTCAAAATTAATTTCAATTTCCAATTAATTTCATCCTAATTCAATTTAATTTAATTTCTAAATTATTTTATTTAATTTCATGTTTCTCAAAAATTGAATTTTTAATTCAATTTAAATTCTAAAATCTCTTAAAAAATTGAAAAGTCAAATTTATGGGTTCATCAAATTTCTAAAAATGCAAAAATCATTTGAAAATAAAAATCAATCCTTTTTTGGGGGTGACCCTTTGGTGAAATGGTGAGGCTTCTTGCATGTAGTGCCTACAACCAAGGTTCAAACTTCACAGGATTACTCTCTATTGCGTCAACAATTGAGAGGCCCCCAAGATCTTGTATCTTGATTTACCCGTGGGATGTGGAGTGGGTTGTTTGCATTCTGCCTAGGGAGTACATCCCTAGCTTAATTTTTAAGTATGTTAGTATATCAATTTATCTACATGGACTACAACCGAAGGCTTTCTTCTTGGTTCTTTCTTGCCAGTATGCCCACCTGAACCAGGTGTGTAAACCTTTTACTATTATTAATAAAATATATTGTGGCCTAGCAACTTTTACCCAAAAAAAAGAAAAAAGACAATCCTTTTCCTAAATTTTCATTTTGGAAACTAAAATCTTCTTGAAAATAAAAAATATTCTTATCTCTTATTTCCAATTTGAACTCTCTTCTTTTGAGTTCGAATTGGAAATAAATCATTATTTCTAGAAGATTACCAAAAATCTTTCAGTCTCTAATTATCTCAGTCACTCATTCTGATTTTCTCAAATCGATATCAACTTATCATCCATCCCTGAATCTCTATATAAACCATGTCCATTCTCATAATATGATCCTATCTTTTACATCCTAATACATTTGTGCAGGTTTTCTTAATCAATTATTGCAAACAATATCATAATTCTCGAATCTCCTTAGTCTAGATGTTGTTGAATTTAACTCTAAGAGACAACTTGCAACATCTCAATGGAGTGCAGAGAGGCAATAAAAGAAGATAAGTTAGATTAAGGATTTTATTAGATTCATTTCTTTCATTTTCCTTATCTATACTTATATTTTATTGTTTGTAGGGCTTCATGGTAGTTAGTAGTTTGTTTCTTTCATAGTTTTGTGCTACTAATTTTTCTATTTGAGCTTGTGCATATTTCTATTGGAATAATGAAGAGGTGTGTACTGAGAGGGGAGGGGTGAATCAGTACCCTTAAAAACTTTTAATCAAATCTTTGTAACCAATTGTTATGTAATAGTCGACTGAGTAGATTGCATACACTAAACATATAGTATCACTACTGAAATGTAAATGCATGTAAAGTAAACAATACACATACATGAAATTAAATAATCATGACACTAGTATTTTGGTATCGCACAAAACCCATGTTAGAAGTTAAAAACTATGGTGGGGATGATACCCACAAAACTTTACTACTGCAGTAAATAAAGTAGCCTGTTAAAGCTTACAAAGATTGATCACTTCTTATTATCTTACCCTATTAGGAGTAACAATGAGATCGATTAGATCTACCTTGTGAGAGGATTTAGCAACACAAAGTATGTGTGCACTCGGTTAAGAGATTTACAAAATGATGGTTAAGTCTACTTTGTTAAGAGATTTAGGGGTCTATTACAATTGTTAGAGAGTAACATAATTATGATATGAACATATACAATCTCAATATTGTTGATACAGATCCATTAAGTGCATACAAAATATATCACCTAAATGTGATTGATAATACCTTCAACTCTGTTCTGCTCGGTAGCCTTGCCTCTATTCTGAAAACTGATCACTGCAATGTAGTTTTTGTCTTAAAACTCGTGTCTAATCTCTGATGTCTGTAGTATGGCCGCTACTTGATCATTGCTTGATCAACATACATTACAAAATGACATATATATATTATATATCAAACTCTATGGCCTAATTAGGGCTCGGTCGGGATAGATCAACTTATACAAAGTTTTCTTCCTTTAGAACTATACTTGACAGTAATATCATCCCTAACCTAAGATCAACGGTGTACATAATTTACCTTGATCATCTAACATAGGAGATATAAAAAATTAATGTTGTAAATGCGTAATTAATTCTCTCCTCGATCGTTGTAAACCGTTATCGAGGTAGGGAAAAAAGATGTTACCTAGAATGATTTGCCATAACAAAATTTTATGTGGCCTCTGGTCCACTCAGTTAATGTTGTCTCTCGGTGCTCGGTGTAGTATGTGTATCTTGGTTATACTGATGTTTGGTTAGACTATGTGTCTCGGTGTAGTCTACTGCTTGGTAAAGTTTATCTGTTCGGTTATCACTGCACTCAGTTAACTCTATGTGTGATCAGTGCACTTGGTTAACTATGTACTTCGGTGATTATACCGACTGTCCTGTTTGTGAATCTATTACTGACTGTCCATCTGAGTTCTTGAATACTAATGACAGCTTCAATGCATATTTGGAGTAACATTCTCCCCTTTGGCATTAGTATGAAAAATTTATCATTTACAAAATACTATACATACTATACATGATGACTCCCCCTTTGTACATGCTAGGTATATGTATATGAACTCCTCTTGATTATAGTATCCCCCTTTACTATACTTATATACATATATTTCCCCCTTTTTTGAAAATAATGACAAAAGGAATATAACTTACAATTTGTCAAAAATTAGGATGGGCTTGCTTGAGGTTTTCTAGTAGCTTCTCCCATTCCTCCTTTAAGTGCTCAAGGGTTAATAGCTATAATTTTAATTGAGCATGCATATCATATATGCTTTTTGTGACTGACAGATCTGGGGTGGCAATTAAATTCTTTGCCAATGTCACATGTTTTTGCATCATCACCAAATGTGGTAGTAACATTACATGTAGCTCGGTTACTTGTTCTCTAATTTTCTTTTCTTCTTTCTTCAAGTATAGTCTCAACCGCTGGTTTTGGAGTACCTTGGTGTAATACATCTGCAATGCATGTTTCTCAGTTGATAGACTATTTTCACTATCTTTTAGATCTTGATCTATTTTCTTTATCTTTTCACTAATCTCATTAGTGAAGTGATCTCAAGTGCATAACTGTTGCAGAATTGTAATGGCTTCAAATATTATAGTTTCTGAACCACTTAGAAATTCAGACAGTATTACCTTATTTAATGCCACTGCCTTATTGATCTTCTCTATAACTTTGTATTGGATCTTCTTTTCTAGTCGCTCTTCTAGTTTTTGCTCGACATTAATGTCAGGTTTGTTAATTGCCTCGGTGAGCAGTGCAAGTTGATCAAGTATGGGGGTTGATTCATCTATGTTCACATCAGGAACAACTTGTATGAGAATCTCCTTAGCAGTCTCTAACACATGTGCACTTTTGCGTTCTTGTCTCAGCTTGTCATGTGCTACTTTTTGGGTGCAGAGTTCTCCATATCTTGTCAAAGCTTTAGGGTCAAGTGTCCATGGATCACAATCATGGATGTATTTGATCTCATCAAGTGTCATGGGACCCTTTCTTCCCTTCTTATTTTTCTTCTTCTTCTCTTTATTGCTCAATGTAGGAGATAATGTCAATGCTAATTGATCCTTTTGCTCAACTTCAGGCTTGGTCAGTTCGGTACTCAGTGTGATGACTTGGTGTGGTGCCTCGATAGCTTACCTTGTGTCTATAATAGAAGTCTCTACTGTATTGTATGTATTTTCTATAGTACCTTCACCTTTTTCTTCTACATTAGTTCTCTCTTTTGGTGCATCACCTTGTGTTGTTCCACCACTCTGCTCGGTCTGTGTACCTTGTGTGTCACCCTTATCTTCATTTGTGTCTGTGGCCTACTCAGGTGTCTTCTGTTGTGCTTCACTTTCTTTCTCAATAGCTTGTACCAAAATAGGTAACTGGCTTGGTACATTTTCTTGGGAAACCTCTGACAAGTCTTGCTCATCTATAATCTCAGAAGCTCTGATTGACTCATCTTCCTTAGCCTTATCATCTGGATCACCTTCTGTTATGTCTTTTATTGTGATCTCTAAATGTCCTAGATTTGTCAAGAGTTCAAGATACCGTCTAGTACATTGTCAATAATTGCATCATCAATTGTTATTGTTTCTGTACTAGGTGTATGTTCCTCAGTTTCAACTATAGATGCAATGTCTATTTCTTCCTCGGTGTCCTTGATTGCCTCTGGTGGATTCAATAGTTTATTCCATATTTGGGTGCTCTCTATATCTACTTCCTTCAAATTTCCTTGTAAGATATTCAATGCCCATGCCTTCTTAGGAAATTTCTTAGCATACTGTTGCATGATATCATTTATCTATTCTACTATACAATCAGCTTTAATAAGAGTGAGAGTTGCTTCTCTCATCTGTTTCTCGGTTTGTAGTGCATATGACCATCTTGTTGATATCTTATCATACAACTTTGAGGGAATGCAAGTAGAAAATTCAACTGGAACTTGTTTGAAGTTGATCATCATACCTATGATTGCTTCTTCAAGTTTATTCTACTTCTCGATAATCAGATTGTAATATGCATGTATCTTTGGATGTCCTAACCGTCTGGTTGTTAGGATTGCCTCTACAAATTCATCAATGGTCTGAGGTGTCTTATTCTGTACAACCTTGAATTGATCTAGATTTTCATCAGAACCATCATTGTCATCTTTTTTCCTTACATATTTCTTCTTACGTCTCAATGTTGGATTCATGGTAGTGCCCTTCTGTTTTCTTGTTTGGTATGTGAACTTTGGTGAGGGTCTTTTTATCTTTGCAACTCCTTTCTTCAAAGGTGGTGAATCTATAGTCACTGATTGTGATATGGTCTTTGGTGGAGACTCGGTCTTTATGCTTTTTCCCCTTTTGGCCTAAGGTGCCTCAACTTGTACTTCATCAGACTCGGTGGCATCAACATCCTTTTCAGGTTCTTCATCTTGACCGACTGAGGTCTTCTCCTCGGTATCATCTACCAATTTGTCTAATTCTTCATCTGTGATAGAAAATTTTCTCTTCAATGTCTTCACAATCTTAGTCTTTTTTCTGCCCATCTTCTCAACTTGTAGACCAATTGTGATTTGGGTCTGGGCTCCATCATATGTGCCAAATCTCACGAAAGATTTTTCAACTGGTTCATTCAATAATTTCTCTATAGCTTCTACAGTAATATCAATATCTAACTCATAATCTAACGGAGGTATCCATTTTGTCCTCGGTTGAACTGCCTTGATTATAGTGGTATCGGTGTATACTACAAAACATATATCATCTTTTTACTTATCTACCAACTACAATGGAATTCAAGTCCTCTTTTCCATCCTAACCTTAAACTTAGCAAAATAATCATTCATGACTGGTTCAAATTTTGTGCCTAAGCTTATAATCAAATCACTGATTTGCATTGTAATTGGTCGGTTGGATTTTCATTTAACTGTACCAATGGAGGGAAAGAAATTTTGTAGGTAGAAGAATGTGCATAGCAGTAGTGAACCAAAATTACATGTATTCGACTGTGTTGATCTAATGGTCTTCATGTTTTCTTCAAATTGCTTTTGCAATAGCTCCACAAGATCAAGTTGTAATCCTTTCTTAACAATCTTGTAAGCTACGTCAATAGCTCCGCATGCAACCTTGTTCAGTCTGCTAGACTGGAATATCTTATAACCAATGACATATGCACCGAACCTAAGTTCAGGATCACTGATGGAGTTTATTTTTAGACCTCTTTCGTCCCACTCGGCTCCTATTAAATTTCTATCTCGGTTCTTGGTGGGTGCCTTAGGGATTTGGATTTATCATATATTGGATACCCGGTCATGGCATAAATAACATATTTTGTTATCTTCTTTGGCTCATCCAGCCATAGTTTTCCATCGTGTACTCTACTCAGAACAATGTAGATCCACTCAGTGTGAAAGACCTTCAGGAAATTTAGGGCATTGGTTAACCCTTTGACCTCCAGATGCTTATGATCTTCTTTCAACTTCCCATATATGCATAACAATTGATATGTAGAAATTGCACTGGAGCACCTGATATCTGACAACACTATTAAATTTCATGTCAAAGACGTGGAAATAACATTTTGAGGATCAAACTTTGGTGGGAAAAGCACAATTGTTTGCAAAGTTACTCCAGAAAAGAGAAATGACTCCGGTTTTGGAGTTGTTAGGTGTTGATAATAGGAAAATTGGACAAGGAGGTCAAGTAAAAGAAACAATAATTGAAAATTTGCAAGATGCATTGAATGTTGTTAACAAGACAGATCATGGAGGATCTGATTCAAATACTGCTAGAAGAGCGTTGATGACTATGATTACTGTAGACACCCTAAAATGGATAGGCTTGCGACTTTACATTAAAAAAACATTAATTTTCATCTATTAATTAATGGTTTTTTTAATCATTAATTAATCATCTATTTTCCTCTAAGTTCATTCCTCAAATCATCTAATCCAATTCCCAAAATTAATTAAATAAATAATTTTATTTAATTAATTAAGCTTTAATTGATTAATTATCATTATTTAATTAATTAAGCTTTAATTGATTAATTATCATTATTTAATTAATTAAACTCAATTTTCTATAGTTTAAATCCAAATATTTAAACTTACTAATTAAACTCTTCCAATTAAATTAATTTAATT
>MU228155.1:1232221-1242332 GCA_018584345.1 Thuja plicata | reverse complement strand
TTCAGGAACACTTGACTAGGTAATAAGTTAACTCAGTGCAAGGTTTTCTAAGTTAAGCTTAAATTCAATACATTAATTTCACCTTTCTTAGATTCTATTTTGAGTCAATAAACTTGGTTTTGTATATAGATTGTAACTTGTGTAGGAGCACCTATGAAGACACCTAGGGTCACCATGGATCCAATTAGAGATAGAAGGAAAAAAGAATCCTTAATGGTTAATTGAGATCTTTTGAAGCCTATAATGGCAATTTGTAACAATCATGTATGGGTGGCCAATATTGCCAACAAGGGATCTAAGTATAGATTTTCAAAAAAATAGGCAATGAAAACTCATAATTTTTAATTATTTACTTATGTCATTTGCATGGTTTGAATTATTACAAGTTTGATTGTTGTTTCTAATGCTTTAAGGATATTATTTTCATCAATAGGTGCTGACTGGTCTTTGAAATTCACATATCATGCACTTGTAACCTGTCAAGATAAGTTGTTTGGAGTTTGTTAGGACCTTAGGAAGTCTTGTGGTTAGCCTTGTGTCATTTTGAAGTCATTTGACCTCTTCGAGCAAGAGGAATCCCTTGGGTATACAGTGAGACCTTAGGATTCTTTTACAAAGATGTGGAGTCTTGTTGTCCAATTTGTGGAGTTCTCCAAGCCTCTGCATCATAACTTGCAGTGAGGGTCAGTTGAAAATAGCTCTGTAGTGTATATTTCAAACCGTCCATCCTGACATCAAATCACCTACTCCATTGGCTCTGGTTGGCTGAGTAAATTCTAGTGACAACCCCATTCCACCCACAGAGTCACTGGAACACTCGCAACCACGATCAACCCAAGTGTCCCCAAGGTGCACTAAGCATGATTGGGCAGCAATTTTACAAGGCTCATATCTCAGACCTCGTGAGAGGTATTGGCAAACCGTGAGGGGCTAAAGGATTGAATTGTTGAGGTATAAAAAAACCTCTCTCAATTTTGGGCGATTCGACTTCATTTTCGTTTGGCAAGGCAATCTCAGTCGATGCAAAAACTTGCAGTGAGGGTCAGTTGAAAGTAGCTCCGTAGTGTATATTTCAAACCGTCTGTCCTGGCATTGAAGTGTCTACTCCATCAACTCTAGTTGGTTGGGTAAACACTAGTGACAACCCCATCTCACCCATGGAGTCACTGGAACACTCGCGACCACGTTCGACCCAAGTGTCCCCAAGGTGCACTAAGCACGATTGGGCAGCGATTTTCCAAGGCTCGTATCTCAGACCTCATAAGAGGTATCCACAAAATGTCAGGGGTTACAATTTTTTATTTTTGAGGTATACAAAAACCTCTCTCAGTTTTGGGTGATTCGACTTCGTTTGCGTTTCGCAAGGAAATCTCAGTCGATGCCAAAACTTGTAATGAGGGTCAATTGAAAGTAGCTCTGTAGTGTATATTTCAAACCGTCTGTCCTAGCATCAAATAATATGCTCCATTGGCTCTGGTTGGCTAGGTAAATGCTAGTGATAACCCCATTCCACCCACAGAGTCACTGGAACACTCGCGACCACGCTAGACCCAAGTGTCCCCAATGTGCACTAAGCATGATTGGGCAATGATATTCAAAGGCTCGTATCTCGAACCTCATGAGAGGTATTGAAAAACCATTAGGGGCTATAGGATCATGTTGCTAAGGTCTACAAAAACCTCTCTCAGTTTTGGGCGATTCGACTTCATTTCTGTTTGGCAAGGCAATCTCAGTCGATGCCAAAACTTGCAGTGAGGGTCAGTTGAAAGTAGCTCCATAGTGTATATTTCAAACCGTCTATCCTGGAATCAAAGAATCTTCTCCATTGACTCTGGTTGGCCAGGTAAACGCTAGTGACAACCCCATTCCACCTACAGAGTCACTGGAATACTCGCGACCATACTAGACCCAAGTGTCCCCAAGGTGCACTAAGCACGATTGGGCAGCGATATTCCAAGGATCGTATCTCAGACCTCATGAGAGGCATCAAAAAACCATTAAAGGTTACATGATTTTGTTACCAATTTCTACAAAAACCTCTCTTGGTTTTGGGCGATTCGACTTCGTTTGCATTTGGAAAGGCAATCTCAGTCGATGCCAAAACTTGCAATGAGGGTCAGTTGAAAGTAGCTTCGTAGTGTATATTTCAAACCGTCTGTCTTCACATCAAAGCATCTACTCCATCAGATTTAGTTGGTTGGGTAAATTCTAGTGACAACCCCATTCCACCCACGGAGTCACTGGAACGCTTGCGACCACGCTAGACCCAAGTGTCCCCAAGGTACACTCAGCATGATTGGAAAGCAATTTTCCAATGATCGTATCTCGGACCTCATGAGAAGTATCAAAAAATGGTCAGTGGATACAAGATCATGTTTTCAAGGTCTACAACAACCTCTCCCAATTTTGGGCGATTTGACTTTATTTTCGTTTGGAAAGGCAATCTCAGTTGATGCCATAACTTGCAATGAGGGTCAGTTGAAAGTAGCTTCGTAGTGTATCTTTCAAATGGTCCATCCTGGTATTGAACCATCTATTCCATTAGCTCTAGTTGGCTAGTTAAACACCAGTGACAAACCCATTCCACCCACGGAGTCACTAGAACGCTCGCGACCATGCTTGAGCCAAGTGTCCCCAAGGTGCACTAAGCACGATTGGGCAGTGATTTTCCAAGGCTCGTATTTCAAACCTTGTTAGAGGAATCCACAAACCGTTAGGGGTTACGAGTTTTTTTTTTTGAGGTCTACATAAACCTCTCCTAGTTTTGAGCGTTTTGACTTCATTTCCATTTGGCAAGGCAATCTCAGTCGATGCCATAACTTGCAATGAGGGTCAGTTGAAAGTAGCTTCGTAGTGTATCTTTCAAACGGTCCGTCCTGGCATCGAACCATCTATTCCATCAGCTTTGGTTGGCTGGGTAAACACCAATGACAAAACCATTCAACCCACAGAGTCATTGGAATGCTCGCGACCACGCTTGAGCCAAGTGTCCCCAAGGTGCACTAAGCACGATTGGGCAGAGATTTTTCAAGGCTCGTATCTCAGACCTTGTTAGAGGTATCCACAAACCATCAGGGGTTACGAGTTTTTGTTTTTGAGGTCTACAACAACCTCTCCCAATTTTGGGCATTTTGACTTCGTTTGCGTTTGGCAAGGAAATCTTAGTCGATGCCATAACTTGCAATGAGGGTCAGTTGAAAGTAGCTTCGTAATGTATCTTTCAAACATTCCATCTTGGCATCAAAGCATCTAATCCATCAGCTCCAATTGGCCGGGTAAACACTAGTGATAATCCCATTCCACCAACAGAGTCACTAGAACGCTTGCGACCATGCTTGAGCCAAGTGTCCCCAAGGTGCACTAAGCACGATTGGACAACAATTTTCCAAGGCTCGTATCTTGGACCTCGGGAGAGTTATCAAAAAATTGTTAGGGGCTACGAGATCATGTTTTTTGGGTCTACAACAACATCTCCCAATTTTGGTTGATTCGACTTCATTTGCATTTGGCAAGGCAATCTCAGTCGATGCCATAACTTGCAATGAGGGTCAGTTGAAAGTAGCTTCGTAGTGTATATTTCAAACCGTCTGTCCTGGCATTGAATCATTTATTCCATTGGCTTTGGTTGGCCGGGTAAATGCCAGTGAAAAACCTATTCCACCCACGGAGTCACTGGAATTCTTGCGACCACGTTTGAGCCAAGTGTCCCCAAGGTGCACTAAGCTCGATTGGGCAGCGATCTTCCAAGGCTCGTATCTCAGACCTTGTGAGAGGTATCGACAAACTATCAAAGGATACGAGATCATGTTGCTGAGGTCTACAATAACCTCTCCCAATTTTGGGTAATTTATCTTTGTTTCCGTTTGGCAAAGCAATCTCAGTCGATGCCAAAACTTGCAGTGAGGGTCAGTTGAAAGTAGCTCCGTAGTGTATCTTTCAAGTTGTCTGTCTTGGCATCAAACCATCTATTCCATCGGCTCTAGTTGTCTGAGTAAATGCTAGTGACAAATCCATTCCACCCACGGAGTCACTAAAATGCTCGCAACCACGCTCAACCCAAGTGTCCCCAAGGTATGTGACTGAGGACAACAAGTTTTGAGCATGATGTTACAAAACAATGTCAGTTGAGTTTGACATATGTTTTATAACTTGATAAAGGGTATCTAAAACACTTATTAGTTTTGGAAGTATTTTGGAAATTTTTTGAGGAAACAACCAAAAAAAGGCGTTGCTGAACTTTTTCGAGAAAACAACCAAAAATAGTCTAGAAGTTGATGTACTATTGAAGGAAGCATTTGGGTATTGTTACAAAAAAAAGAAGAATTTGAGTGATCTCAGTAATTTATTGCATCTATTATAAAAAATTCAAACAAATTGACATATAAATTCAAAAAGATATAATTTAAATCATAATGATAATCAAATATAACTTCAAAATATAACTTCAAGACATAACAATCATAATCATAGTCAAGATATAACTTCACCATTCAATTACATATACATGAATAATAAATGTGTATATAAAAGATGACACAAATATAACATAAAAATGAAAATGTTCTATATATAGAAAGTATCAAAAGTATCTCCATATACAAATATGGCACATGCCATATCAAAATGTCTACAAAATCAAAGTTTCAAGGTGTACAATGTAGCATATATGCCATCTCAAAATGTGCCAAGTGGTATCTCTAAATGAACACAACTAAAACTACATCCTATGTTGTAGGGGGATCATCAAAATATAGCCTCTTTGGAGAAGTCTTTGGCTCTGATTGATCATGCATAAAAAATGAGTTCAATCCCAAGTTAAATTGCTTAGTTTATATGATTTGTACATATATTTAATTCATAATTCAAACACGAATTTAATTATAAATTATAACTTAATACAAACATATGTACCTAGCCTCTCGGTCGCCTACCACAATCAGGTGTCCTAACATAAGTCTTTGGTAGCGAATGGACAGTGCCACCAATACCAACTCTGACCTATAAATATATATTTGCAATAATGAGATTAGTATAGTGGTGCAGGGGCCCAAGGTGCAACATAGAGTAATAAATTTAATAAATAGGATGATAGCATAGTAAAATTACAAATTGATTGAACTAAAATTAAAACTTATGTCCACTGATCCCTCCTCTAGAATAGTGGGCTGGGTCAACAAAGATAGGAATGATTCTTGTGGGGCCTCTCTTGCACTAGGAGTAACCTATGAGAGTCAAAAAGATAGTCAATTATATATAAATTTACTTCATCATAACAACCCTGGTTACAAAATACAAATAATAATATGTACAAATATACGTACAATCGGGCTATCACCCCGAATCAAGATGCCTGTCAGCCCAGGCTCCCGAACCTATGTCGGGACATCGTCATGAGCCACACCCTATACAATAAAGTGCATGTAAAATATTTATTACTACAGACAAGTAAAATACATATGCATGTATAATTAATCTTAAACAATTAATTACCTTTCCTTTGTCAACGCATGAGGAAGGAACCCCCTCGTGCCCCCCATTGACATCAACTGAGACCTGCAAGAGTACAATAAGATGACAATATATTAGAAAATGTATGAATTTTATTGCTCTAATTGATAGAGATTTCAACATGTACACCAAATGATATAAAAAAAACTAATGGGTACATAATTTATAATATACCATATAGGTGTCAAGGCCAAATGAAATGGCTGAAAGTGTGGAGTCATCCACCTGTCTCAACTCCTCCTCTGTCATCGACTGAACATAAATGGACCAAATATATATACATAAGTGCATGCAGTCATTAAAACTAATCTAAATAAATAAATTACTTTTAAATTAAATAAGTCATGTGACAAATTTATTTATAATATTTACTCTTACCATATCAACAGGACTCCATGGCTCTGCGTACTCCTCCTTAGCACTCTCATGAGACGCAGATGCTCCATAAGGTGTTGTAGCCTCTATAGCTGTGTCTCCTGTGTCTTCCTCATCAATAACATACTGATATGTATCAACATCAGTAAGCGGTCTGAGGCACAAATTCTTTCACATAATGCAAGTATGGGGCACGCATACATGTGAACTACTGCCAGATGTCGATGCGCTAGCATCATCCACACCAGGAGGCAACAATGACCTGGTCTGCATGATCAACTGATCACTTAGCATGTAAATGGCCCTAATACTCTATGAGGTATCCTCTACAATGATATCAGGATGCTATACTGGAGGAGGGGGTGCGACATTAGTGGGGGGGACAAAGGTAGTGGCCTTTTTGCATTGGGCAAATGGCCTAGTCTGAGGAGCTCCTCCGCCTACGCCCATGTTGGGCCTCATGCTCCAATAATTAACATTGTGACTAAGCACAAACTCAACATATAATTTTTTTTATGAAATATAAAGGGAGCTCCAAATTGCTATGGGGTGGTTTATCAAAAACCAACCACCAGCGATCCCAAAAGTGTGTGCGCATTGCTTTATTTGTGCACCATTTTATTAATAATTTGGGCTTTTTGGGGTCAACTTTTAATCTAGTTTTAGGATTAACAAAAAGGGAGGCTATATCTTCCTTACTTATATTAAGGGCCGCAACCCCATCATGGTCAAGCCCGTCATCAAATTGGGCGTGCATATCATCACACCAATGAAGAGCAACATTATGTTGCTGCGTAAGGGTGCCAATGTTTTCAACAATGGTATTTAGGGTGGCAAGCATAGGAGCTAACGTAGGTATATTCTGAAACATGTTTTTGAAGCCTCGTATATTGTTCAAATTCTCTTGTATCAAATCCTCTAAAGATTGAGGGTTTTGAAGCGGTTCTGGATTATTTTGGGAATCATTATTTGGCGGGGGAGGGTTATTATCTTCATTGTTGTTAGCCATGCCTGATTAAATAATATACAAATATAAATTTCAAATTGATTTCAAATATTATTAAAAAAATCAATACAAAACCCCATTTTAACCAAAAAAACTACATTTAACATCAAAATGAAAAAAATTAATCAAGATATAGCAAGAATTTACTTACCGGATAAACTATGGAGTCAAATTTGTTGTTGGAGCAATCAAGTACCTGAAAAAATTGTGTATAGGATATTTAGAGCCGTTTTCCAAACCCAAAATGATGAGAGAAATGAGGAAAGCGGCTCGTGGGTTTTGATTTATGCCACATGTTTTGGGTACCCAAAAAAATTGGGTACCCAATATTTTTAGGTACCCGAAAAAATCATGTACCTGATTAGGCTTGTGCTTTGGTGTCAGGTTTGCCCAAGTGTACAAACACCCAGACCTACTAAAAACTCAACAAACGTTTTCATGTGCTTTTGGACAAGTGAAAAGTGGATTTTTTCACATTGCCACTTTTTGGCCCCCCATGATCTTGCACATACCCACATGAAACATTTTTTCAAACAAAAGTTCAGAAATTTTAAACAATTAAAATTGCACATGTACATATTAACATAAATATCTACATAATATATGTATGTCCATCTGAATAAAAATATTCATGACATCCCCTTAAGCATAAATACATCAAAAAAAGATTCCACATGTACATAACTTTTAAGTGATTTTAAGATTTTCATATATACAAATTGATTTATGTAACCTAGTACGTAAGACTTCTAGGGTTTTGTTATGTACTAATTTTGAAAGTTGTGTACGTAATGAAAATGTCTAGAATGATCAAGTTCTGACAAAAAGATTTTGTGGCACGTTCTCAAGTAATAAATATAGTCATGTATATCCTAAATTAATTCCCTGTAATGATTGCTTCAGATGACTAAAGACTAATTAGATTCATGAAACAAAAGTTATGCTTCTAGTTTACGTTTTGGTTAAATTATATGATTTTAGGCTTTTAAGTTTACGTATAAATGTTTCATAATTTTGGATTTGGGTTTGCGTTTATGTTTCAAAATTTTGGGTAAATTATGTGTAAGTTTGAGTTTGCGTTTAAATATTTTTAAATAACATCAATTATATGACCTAAAAAAAATTATTTCTAGAAAATGAAGAAAAAAACCATGACATTACAATGCTAGATAAAAAAAATTAATTTTACATATATGTTTAAAAATAGTAAAACATTTTAAAAAAAAAAGAAAAGAAAAAAAGGGCCCTACCTGGAACTCGGCCGAGTTTTCTTCCTCAACTCCACACCCTCAATCTTAGCCCCTCAATGTGCAAATGACAAAATATAGCATCGAATTGATTAATATAAACACACACACACACACACACACACACACACAAGCGATATATTATTATTATTAATATTATTATTATTATTATTAATATATGTTATATGTTATTAATATTAATAATATTAAATGTAATTAGTAAATCATTGTTTATAACAGTCGATGCTTATTCGACCGATTAAGTGTTATCGGGTTTCATAATAATCACAACCACTATCATATACGATAACTATTAGTTAATGGTTATCATAACACATTGTTAATGTGTTTCGATAACCATTAACTAATGGTTATCCAACACATTCAAATATGATTCGTACTCCTTTGAAACATCGCCACCCTACACGGCTGTGTAGAGGCATGGCTCGACGTGGCTTTAGCCACGTAGAGTCATGACTCTACACAGTCGTGTCCCATAGTTTTCATATTAATATTAAATGGTATGGGCTGTGAAAAATAATCAATAACAGTGGCATTGTCTTCTCTCAGCAGCATACTAAATCAGTATTATTATATATATAGCAACATACTTTTATCATTGTTAGATTTTCTATATTACGATCTAAAATTAACATGGTATCAGAGCCTCAATAGAAGGAAATCTCTCAAGAATAAACTTTATATTACTGGTTGTTTTAATAAATAAAAATTATAAAATGGCCAGTAGTATGAAAGTAGAAGACAGACTCGAAGGAGCATCTAATTTTTTCTCATGGAAAATTTGAATTCTTACCTTGCTTGAAGAAGTAGAATTAGAATCTAATGTTGAAGAAAATACAAGCGTGCCGAAAGAAGAAACAGAAAAAGTAACTTGGAAAAGACGTAACAACAAAGCTAAGAAGATTATAATTGATTCAGTAAAAGATCATATTCTCCCCTCCATAGCCAGACTCAGAACTGCCTATGAAGTATTCAAAACCATCCAAGAAACATTTGAGATTAACAATACAAGAAGATTGTTCACCCTCAAACAACAACTACTAAATCTCAAAATGAATAAAGGGGAAACCATTATATCTTACTTTCATCGGATTTTAGAACTAAGGGATCGACTATCCACCATTGGAAATAATATTGATGACATGGAGCTAACATTAATAGCCCTTAGAGGATTACCCATCACATGGGAATCATTTATTCAATGTGTTACAGGACGTTCCTCCCTACCCAAGTTTGATCAGCTAAAGAATGATTGCACTCAATAAGAATCTCGATTAATATCAAGAGGAATCGAACCTTCTAAAGGGAATGAAATTCAAGCTCTTCAAATTCATAATCACTCAAACTCCAAAAGCAATAAAAGGAAGTTTAAACATAAGAAAGGAAATTCTAACACCAATTATATAGGAAATTCCAATAAACATCACAAAAACTGAGACTTCTCTAAAATGCAATGTTTCAAATGTGATAAGTTTGGTCATACTCATAGATACTGTCCTGAGAAGCAGAAAATCCAAGCAGCACTAGCAGAAGTAAAAAGAGAAGAAGTATCATTATTCTTCCTGGCATTATCAAGTGAAGTTAACTCAAATAAAAGTACTTGGATAATTAACAGTGGAGCTTCTTGACATATAACAGGATTCAAAGATCAATTTGAAACTCTAGAAGAAGATTCCTCCGAAGAAGTCACTATTAGAGACAACTCCACCTATCCAGCAAAAGGAATTGGGACTTGTTCAATGAGATTGAAAATAGGAGTAACTCTACAGTTAAAAGATGTTCTATTTGTACCAGGCATAAAAAGGAATCTAGTCTCCATTTCAAGTCTAGCTGATCAAGGCTATTGTGTTACATTTCAAGAAAACAAAGTGTTATTATGGCCTAAAAACACTAACCTTAAAAATGCCATTTCAATAGGGTACAGAGATGGGAGTCTATACAAATTATGTAATAG
>MU228155.1:1204756-1229201 GCA_018584345.1 Thuja plicata | reverse complement strand
AATAATCATGTGTTGTTTAAAGGAAATATTAACAAGATTTCAATAACATCCACGTTCTGTGAATATTAATCTCCTCTCGCTAAGAGGGAGTGTTAAAATATAGCATCGAATTGATTAATATAAACATGTATATATATATATGCGATATGTTATTAATATTAATATTATTATTATATATATATATATTTATTAATATATGTTATATGTTATTAATATTAATAATATTAAATGTAATTAGTAAATCATTGTTTATAACAGTCGATGCTTACTCGACCGATTAAGTGTTGTCGGGTTTCATAATAATCACAACCACTATCATATACGATAACCATTAGTTAATGGTTATCGTAACACATTGTTAATGTGTTACGATAACCATTAACTAATGGTTATCCTGTGTTACGATAACCATTAACTAATGGTTATCCAACACATTCGAATATGATTCGCACTCCTTTGAAACAACGCCACCCTACACGGCTATGTAGAGGCATGGCTCGATGTGGCTTTAGCCACGTAGAGTCATGACTCTACACAGTTGTGTCCCATAGTTTTCATATTAACAATAAATGGTATGGGCTGTGAAAAACAATCAATAACAGTGGCATTGTCTTCTGTCAGCAACATACTAAATCAGTATTATTATATATATAATATATATATATACAATCAGTAAAATAGATATATATACAACAACATACTTTTATCATTGTCAGATTTTCTCTATTACGATCTAAAATTAACAATTTTTGGGTTTTTAAAACGTTGCGCATGCTCGGATGAGTATAACTCGGCCGAGTAGCTCTCGACCGAGACTCCCAGGCCACGTAGGCGCCACTCAGCACCGCGTGGTGCCCTCGTAAACTCGGCCGTCTGGGACTTAGCCGAGTATAACGCGATTGAGCGCCCAGAGTTGTCCTTAGGGGTGACAGATTATTGTGCTTTTACCCAGAGATGTTTTCGTCATTCACACATATGTTTGATTGTTCCGGTGAATAGTCTCTCAAACCTGGCTTTACGTTTTTGCTCTACATTTCGGTATATCACTTAGATGACTAACCTTTTGAAAGTCCTAGTTCTTCAAGCCTACAAACATCACTTCAGATATATTTATTAATATTTAACCCTTCAAAATTCAAATAACTAAGAGAGACAATGAACCCTTAATCTGTTCAGAATGATTGTTAATGAATTGAGAAGAATCAAGTCTTGCTAAGTGCAAGACTTTGACATCGTAAGAAATGAAGGCAACTCCATCAAAAATAACTATGGGAGATCTCCTCACTTATTTACCTCCCCTCTTATGTAATAGCCATTTAATGGTGTTGGGCAAATTGTTGGCTCCATAAAAAATAACTTTTGGAGATCTCCTCACTTATTTCCTTCCCCTATAATGTAATAACCATTTAATGGTTTGGGCAAATTGTTGGCTCCATAAAAAAAAACCATGGGAGATTACACATGACTCCACTAATTATTTTCCCTCTCTTTTATTTCCTCCTATTTTTACTCAAAATTTTATCTTCAAAATTTATTATTAATTATTTCATTTAAACGTGCTATTTAGGATGACAACTAAAATAATAAGCAACAAAGTTTAATGACCATGGGGCCACCAACGCCACAAATTGCTGCTAAAAAAATTGAGAAGCTGTTGCTAGCCAAATAAGCTAAGCAACTACATAGGGCCTTGCCCTTATGTAATAGCCATTCAATGGTTTGGGCAAATTGTTGTATTTGGGCTTTGCTTCCTTGTAGTCTAACCCCATGTCCCCATGCGATGCTTAAGTACAATTTTTGCTTAATTTTAAGCAGCTAGAGTGTTCCCATGCAAATTTTCAATTATAGGAAAATGATAATTTAGAAATTTTCAATTATAGGGAAATGATAATTTAGAATCTTTTGCTATTTGGGTAGAGCAGCTGCTTCTTAAAAATTTGAAATAAGCTTTGAAAAATGGGAGTTGGAAATAAGGGGCAGCTGCTTATTGAAAAAAAAGACATCTCTCTTTACTATAATTTTTAATCTCCATTTTATTTACCTCTAATTTACATAATTCAAAAAAAAATATAATTAAGAATTTAATTTACAAATAATATTTATGAAAACTGCTTATTTTTGCAGCATTGAGACCTGCCCTAAACAAATCAAGGAAATTTGGCTGGTTGAAATGGTTGAGCTTGGATTTAGGGGTTAAAACATAAGCTGATTGAATACAATGATGGAAAAGCTTGAAAACCTGGGAAGTGAAGGAGGGTAACATCTCGGCTAGGGTTCTAATTGCAGTCAATGGATGACATTTAATCTGGCCTATCACAATTCCAGGTACTTTTATTGAAGCCCTTCAAGTGAGCAATGGAAGAAGAACAACTGACAGCGGCACGCACAAGAGTCGGGTGGAATGGAACAGGTGTAATGGGGTCCTCTCAGGTCTCACCCCTGGCGGCATCCTCGTCGATATGACCAGCAGCCAACCCTCTCTAGCCAGGGAGATTTTTGAGCAGGCCACTGTCAAAGCCTGCGATTTCGTCGATGCTATGGGCAGACTTGTAAGCTAGCAAATCAGATCACGGTGGCCGCGAATGTGTGCTGGTTTTTGCGCGCAAGGCGGGTTTGGATGTGAGAAAGTATTTATTGGCGATCAGCGGCGGTACGGCGGGATCGAAGGTTATGGAGTTGCTTGGTGAGAGGATGATTGAGCGGGATTTTATGACGGGCGGTCCTGTGAAATACATGGCCAAAAATTTGGTCATGGCGTTGGAAGAGGGCGAGAAGAGGGAGGTTTCTTTGCACTGCTTGAGCAGCTTTATGTTTCTCTTAAGGCTAGTGGAGGTGAAGATCTGGGGCCTCAGTCTTTTATTACTGCTTTTGAGTGCCTCAATAACCTCTCTTCGACCCCGCCTGCAAACAAATAGGTAACCCTCTTATTCCTTTTTCTTGTCGTAGATTGCCCTCGATTTTGTCATCAGATTGGTGGAATTTGCTGTAATTTTGCTTCATGCTTGGAAAAATCAATGATCGGATGTTTCAAGCTCCGATTGGTAAAGTGACCTTCGGATTTGATGCATGAGTAATCTGGTGGTATGTACAGGAAGCCGCTAAGCTTCATACAAAATGTACTTTTAATCAAATTTGAAAAAAATAAAAATAGAAAATACTAAAGATTTTTATGGAATTTTTATCATTTGTTCTTCTCGATCTATATCTCTTGTGCTGCAAATAAAAAAAATAAAGAAAAGTAGTATATTTTTCTTTTAATCAAATTTGAAAAAAATAAAAATAGAAAATACTATAGATTTTCATGAAATTTTCATCATTTGTTCTTCATGATCTACATCCCTTATGCTGCAAATCAAAAAAATAAAGAAAAACAGTATATTTTTAAGAATCTGATTTTTTTTCAATATTTTGAACAATTCAGATCATGAGAACGGTTCAACTATTTGAGCTTTACTTTGTAGGCGCATATAATTTGAGGGAGCCAGCCGCCTAAACAAATTGTTGTGTTGCAGGCCATTTCCACCAATACCCTGTTGGGAGAGGCCATATGAATTGTGGTGAATATTATGAGGAGAGGCCTCTTCTTATACTGAACACATTTAGCTTTGATTTGTTTAAATGACAGGTTTTGCACTTGACCGTGTCCTGACTCTGACTGCTTTCATGTCAATAACCTGTCAAACTTTATCCACATTCTTAAGTTTACTAAATGTTCATATTACCAACCGTCACACTTTAAAAACATCAATAACATACCCTTCCTGCTTATTTCCATTAAAATTGCTCTCACACTCTGCAATTTCAAGATCCCTTGCCCGCAGTCAATGCAAAGCAGCTCTCCCTGTATTGAAGGAGATTCTACATTAGAAATAAGTTTGTTCATGGCTGTTCAGGCTCTTCTATGCGTTTTTAAAACCCTCTCTGTTTCATTGTGTTATAGTACTTTCTATGCGTGTTCAAAACACTCTCTGTTTCATTGTGTTACAGTGTTTTCTTTGCAATGGCCTAATGTAATATATAATTTATAAACACTAGGCAATTTTTATAATTAGAAACTTTTGAAATAGTATAACCATTGTCCTAAATCAAAATCTCAGTTGTCATTTTGAGATTAGCGGATAAAATGAAATCAAAACTCCAATTATATTCAAGAACTATTAGCATCCCACCCTAGTTGTATGACTGGACATTTTCATAAGCTGTTTCAATAGAACTAATGAGCCTCTCTTAATGCACTTTTCTTTTCATTTATAGTACATTCTCTGAAACATAATTTGTTGGTGCGTCGAGATATAAACTTATCATTATTCAGTAACAACAGGGACTACTCTTTAAGTTCAAGACTTATTTGATATGTCTTCCATAAAATACAGTTTCTAGAATCTATACATCAAATCCAGTTTCCTTACATCTACCTGCATGAACAACCTCAAATTTTTAAAAAATATTGCCAAGAGGAATGTTTGCTCCAAGAACCAATCTTCTATCTTCTTGATATAAGTCTGCATTACAGTAGCACATTTAATATTTTCTAACATTAATCATTGCAGATGATGCTTGTAAGAGATATTAACAAATTAATTTACACCGAAGCATCTTTTGTCTCTAGAGCATCATAAACACCAGAAGGAACTGGCAATGGAAATACTAATATACAGTATTGCAAATTTTTCAAATGGGGTGAGGATATTTAGCAAGCATAGAAGGCTCTCTAACTATAGAGGGGCTTCCTAAAATATATCTGCTAAGCACGAGTCTTTTTAAAATTTAGAAGTTTAAATCTACAACGAGCAAATTTAAATTTAAAACTTTCGAAAAATTTCAATATTTCATGATTATTTTTTTAGCAATTTATAAATGCTAAATTTACAATTATATAGCTAAATCTAAAAATTTATTAATAAGAATTTTAAAAATTATGAATGAATTAAGTGACAATAAAAAATTAAGAAATTGATGAGAAATTTTTTTCAACCACGCTGACTAAAATCTATAATCTGGAAAACAGGGACATATCTTTTCTTACTTTTACAATATAGTATATAGTATTTGTACTGGTTCCATGTGACCCCCTCCATTGAAAATTGACACAAATAAAATTTATTTTGTGAACACAATTTCTTATGCAAACAAAATTCTACAAATTGACAGAACTTGTAATGAAAGTTTGTCATATTAATTTGATGCTGGGATATAATATATATATGAATGGAAAATTTCTTCGAACGCATGTAATATTTTATTCTATACAGTATGGGTGCATTATTATATGGTTGTCACTGTGTAGAGTTGTGGGTGCATTATTAAATGATTGTGACTGTAGCAACATGGGTGGGAAAGGATCCTTTTGAAAAGGAAAAACAAAAAAAAATCAATTATTGTTTGTCATTGGAGAATCTGCAATAAGATTTTCGTCAAATTTTCTTGTTTCTTGTTCAATGTTGCTTTCTATAGGAAACTGCATAAGTAAAAATACATGAAAAATTGATTACCACTTTCAAAAATGTTATGCTCGTGAAGGATTCTGATAAGTTCATCATTCATGGTTCATCATTAATGGTATTGTTTTGAAGAAATAGACTTTTACATTGCACAGGTATTCCTGCAAATTGTCTCAACATAATCCTTTTTAAATTTTTTTTTTTTTTCATCTAAAGCTTTTAGCAATATCCAGTGTTTTTTTACCAAATTCATATTTGCAACTGCAGATTTTTCCAATCTTTAGAGTCTATTTTATAAATAATATACAATAATAATGCCTTTGAGTTTTCAAAGCTTAGCTCTTTACATTGCAAGCCTAGAACCTAAACTACAACAGTCGAATCCTAAGATTAAATTTGAATTTTGAACATAAAAGTCAAGTTGTGTAATTGCATATTTGAACATAATTGAATTAATTTTTATTGTTGATTGAGAGGATTCTAGAAATTAGTAGCTCTTTATAGGCAAACCCTCCCTTAATTACTCAAGTGACGTGCAACATATTCTTATCCATACCATGCCCAAATTAGGAGTTGAAGAAATACCTAAAACGATAGCTGAAACCTAAAGTTAAATGTGAATTTTGAACATAAAAGTTAAGTTTCATATATAATTGTAAGTCCTTTACCCTTAAATCTACTTTTGACATTATATTTTCTCATGTTATAATGAGATCACATGAACAAACTAATCAAGATTCATAATATATTAATTGATAAAAATTTCTCCCTTTAATTTAGTATATTTTCTCAGTATATTTTCTTCAGAGACGAGGGCCTATCAAATTCAATATCCATTCAAGAATATATAACCTACCAAAATATTTCTGAACAATCGAATAAAACACTAATCCTGTGAGCTAGTGACAAGAAATTATCGAGCCCAAATTGACATTAAGATTGTACCAATGGAAGTCATTGATATCCATTAGAAACCATCATTTTTACTTGGAATAAATATTCAAGAAAATTCTGATAAAAGTATTTGAAAAGCTCTTAATCAGTCTGAAGCAGTGTATGGACATTATGTCGCGTAAAAGTATTCTACAATCCAGTTCTTAAATACTTTATTCACGTACCATCTCGCATTTACGAGACAACCATTGAGTACATTAAATAACTCTAGTTTACTATCTCAGTTCTTTTTGCAAGAATCTTTCCATGAATTTTAGAAAAGACGTCCTTTTCTGTAAGATCCTGGAAACGCCATAAAAGCATTACCATGTGGACGCTGCGAAATCGCAAAATCAAAAGAATTGTCGGCACACACTTTGCCATTACAGAAATAGTATAACTGACTTTCCGATAATCTGAATGCGGGGTCTTTACAAGAATGCCATAGACTATTGAATTCGGAGAGCCGAAATGAAAGTAATAATGGAAAGACAAATATGTTTTTCAAAAGTATCTCAGGGTAGGGCAAATCAATTCAGATCAAAGGAATGGTTGGTATCTAAAATTGTAGACCATTTCTTGGTGTAAAGAAACATTTCCTAGTGCTTAAAAAGAATGAATCAAGGGTATAGAGAGTTGTTTAAGGGTAGTCCAGCAATAAGGAATCAGAGACGGAGACAACCTGAAGGCAGGGTTGAAGCATCACTTTTCTCTCTTCTGGAGGCTGAGCAAGCAGATGACTGCACCAATATTGAGCAAGGACATGCTCATCACGCAAGGGAAACATATGGTAGGGCTCAGCACCATGTACCTGGATGAGAAAGACATCCTGAGGAATTCTGTCATAGTATACCACCTCACCAGGAAGGGAACCTCTGAAGGGAATCACATATGCCTTTCCTGCAACCCCACTTGCAGATGATTCAAGATGTATAACTATTTCTTGTAACCAACGTTCTTCTGCACTTGGCCACTTCGGTGCAGATTCAAAGTGGCTGATATCAACCCACTCCAGCTCATGTTCGATCTGCCCATAAAGCTCAGGATGTAGTTTCTGGTATTCAGCCAGCCGTGAAATAAGTGCCCAGAATGCCTGCTTCACAACGCCATTACACTTCTCACCAAGCTCAAGTGCCAAAGGCTGCAAAATTGTCATGCTTACTTCTTTACCTTAGCTATCTTCTCTTCTCTTCTCTAACCAAGATCTCATTTCAATCCAACTATGTTTCTTCTTATAACCCGTTAAATCCTTTCACATTTACATATGTATCTCACACAATCTTGTAATGTTTCTTGTAATCTGCACGTTTCTTGTAATCACGTATACTCATACCTCTTGTAATCAAGTTTTCAAGATCGTAACTAACTTTGTAAGTTAAGATCTCAGGGGCATTGGTTTAAATTGTTCGAATTTGATTCAATTTTCATTTTGACCGTTCAAGCCCTTTATTAATTCTAGTTAATATGTAATAAATCTAAATAAGAAATTCAAGATTTGATGCTTCCCTATGAGTAATAGGCAACAGCACAGTGGCGATACCTTGCAAAATTGATTAATTTTTAAGAAGCTAAATCTCTTGTAGTGAACAGTTCGTATGTGCTTCAATATTCATAATATCCGAATTTCTGCCTTTGAAAATTCTCCTTTGTAAGTTCTTTTGTCTACTAAGCTAGTCTCCAGACCTACAAACTTCAAATTATTTAATTTTTTCGTTTCTGGAAAGTCCTCTTTCTCATGCCAGTGCACTTTGCTACCAGTATTTAAATCCATCTGACAACAACTGAATTTGCTGTCTTCATGCACTTTCTTCGACCACTGATATTCAGACCTTTTGAAATCTAGATGTATGTAATGTTCAAGTGATTTAATTAACTTAATTAATTAAGTGGTTCTAAAATTCAAAATAATATCATAAGAAATTATTTAATTAATTATTAAATAAAGGGGTTAAAATAATAAAATAATGTTGGCTTATAATCTATTGTGATTTTTTAGATACTTTTTGGGAGTCTTTTATAAGAAGATGGTTTGGCATTGTTAATTAATATGGAATATATTTGAACTCTTCTTTATATTGTTCGAAGTTGGAGGCTGAAGGTGGTTTGGTTATAAACATCATCTCAGATATTTCACCTTTTGTTTAATTGGCCAATTGGTGAAGTCTTCACTTAAAGATTAATTTGATGTAAACTAAGATATATTGTTATAATTGGAAACACAAATTCATTGTTCTTAGCAATTCATTCCAGTTGATGGTGTGTGCTCTTTGTTAAGCTTTATTCATCAACAATAATATATTTGGCATCTACAAACCATATAGTTGAATCTTATCAATTGAGACTATTGAGTGTCAAAGGGCGAAAGGTTGAGTGTCGAAGGATGCTGGAGGGTGCCGAGTGCCAAAAGGTGTCGAGTGTCAAAGGGTGACGAGTGCCGAAGGGTGAGTGCTAAAAAGTGTCGAAGGGCGAAGGGGAGTATTTCCGTAGCTGTCTTGTAGTCGGTACATTACAATGTACCTTTCTTAAATCTTCAAGTTTGATTACTATCACTTTTGAAATATGAATATTGATACTTTGTATAATTTTTTGGACATATCTGTAATATTTTTTCTACTCAATTTATGGTGGAAAATTTTTGTTCGTGAAAGAGAAGTCACAAGTATAAATCCCACAAAGAGATATATATATTGCTTGTTTGTAGCTTAGTTAGGTGCAACCTACAAAGAGTATGGAGTAGTCACATATTAGTATAAGCCATACGTAGACCCATATACAAATTGTCTAATATCTTGGACTATAAAGAATCTTTCTTTCTTTCCTTCCATAATTTCACTCATAATTCATTTCGTGTAATAAAATTCTTAATTTTTTTTTTTGTTCAAACACAATAATTTCTCAAACTACATATGTTGAAGATCCAACACATGTATTTTCTATATCATTCCCTATATGATACATACATTTTTTTCATTGTACTAATTTATTTGATCCTAAAATAGTTGTAATATTCAATTAGATTGATTTATATTTGTGAATTCAAAATGGAAGTGGCCGGGAGAGTGAGGATTGAGTACAGTTTGAGGGTTTCAGGTTGCAGAGGAGGGTGAATCTAGGGAAGACTCGAAAGATGATGATGGCGGAGGCCTTGGTTCTCTCTACTTGCAGTTGGATTTGGTGTTTTATGCCTTCCCCGAGAGGTGGTGGTGAGTTTCTTGCTTGGGGTTTGTTCGTGCCTTCCATGTGAGTTTGCTCTCTATTTTGCTTGAGCGGTGGAGGCATTTTTTTTCTGTTTTCTGATTAGGTAGGTGGATCTTTTGCAGGTCAACCTTTTTTGTGGTTTGGTACTCTAGAGGCTATGCTTTGGTCCTTTCTGCAATTGCGGCTCGTCCCCCTGCATTGCATTGTTACATTTTTTCCTGGAGTTTTCGTGCTCTTTTGTGTGATGGTTGTCAGTTTCTATGTTCGTAAGGTGTGGTTGGGTTGGGGTTGGAGTAGTTACATGTTGGGAGAGATCGTGCCCTTCACTTCCTCCTTGTGTCGTGTAGCCTCTATTTTTGGCATGCCCTATTTGTGTGCAGAGATGGTTGGAAGCTCGATGGCTATCTACCTTTGGGGCTTTGTTGGTTTTGGAGGTGCTCTTCCTGCAATTCATTTATGTGTTTTCTTTCAAGCAATATATTTTTTTTTATAGCGAGGGCTTTTGGTGGATCCTTTCTTCTTTTTAGTTAGGTGGTTGCTAGTAGTTTTCAAGGGCCTGACCTGGGCTTATTTTGTTTTTGGTTTGGCTTCTTTGTTGTTGGGGATTTGTTTGGCCTTATTGTTGCCCTGAGTTTTCTATGTCCTTTTCCCTTGTGCATTGTTATTGGTCTTGGTTGTGTTCTTCCCGACAAGGCTCCTATTGAGGCAGAGTCTGCCCTTGTGGAGGTGGGGTATCTTTGTGTGTCTACAACATGGGTTTGGCTCAACTTGCTCCTATTTTCCTTTCTCCTTTGGCTTATTGAGGTGGTGGCTTTTCCTATGGAGGTGGAGAATCTCTCTGGTGTTAAGGACAATTGCTGTTCTTTATGGTCTTCTCTCAGTTATGGCTGCTCATATGTGGGGTTGAAGGAGACTTTGGCATTCATTCCGGTCTTTTAGAGGAGTTTTATAGCAGAGTTGTGGATTGACTGGCAGGGTGCCTTAGCTTATGAGTGTAGATTGGTTGTGGGAGCTATTTTAAAACCCATTTTCGAGGTTCGGAGAGCCTCTCTAAACCTCGCGGTCCTCCACTCTCGTTAAAGGGGTCTTATTATTTGAGCAAGAGTTTATTGTTCCATCTGGTTGCTAGTGAAAATTAAGGTTATGGGAGCCTTAATAAGACCCATATTTCAGGTTATGGGAGCCTGGGCGAAATCCTTTGTTTATGTTTGAGGTTAAGGAGGCGTTGTAAAACCCTATGTTGTTTCTTGTGAGGCTTCAGCCTGTTGTAGTTGCAGCTTGTGCTTGGTATGCTTTCTTGTTAGGCTATTTATTGTTTGTTGTTTGTTGTTTGTTAGCCGCTCTTTTGTAGTGTTGTATCTTTTGCAGTTGATCCTTCATGGGGCTCTAGATTCCCCTCAAAATCTTCTTGTAAAGGGTTTCAGGTCCCTTCAAAACCTATTATCCCTTAATAAAAAATATTCAATTTATTTACTCAACCAATAATATATTTAAGGCCTTCATTATTTGGCCTAACATTTGGTTCAATGGACTATTAGATTCTTTATCCATACTTTTCAAAATTTTATCTTTGTATCACATTCTTTTGTTAGTTTAAAATCAATATTTTTTGAAAAAAGGTAGCATTCTTATTATGTGATTTAGACATATTATCATCTTCAGCCTTACATACTTTGTTTGAAGAAGCTCCAACTATATCACACTTCTCAAATGATTCATCAAATGAACTACACAATTAATCTATATCACATGAGGCATTACATACTAAAGACCTTTATCTTAAAGACTCATTTTCTTTCTAACAAAAAGCAATAAATTGTTCCAACTCAATATTTTTTTTCTTTCGAGTTTAATATTTTATTCTCCTATAAAGTATTTTATTCCATTTTTTTTTCCAAATTTTCTTCCTTCATACTCAGTTTTTTTACTTCATCAAACAAATTTAATCTTTCTTATTATTTTTGATTTTTGATTTTAACATTTTCTCATTCTTTTTCTAGACTATCTTTTTCCAACTAATATTCATAATTCTTCTTTATTAATTCCATTGCATTTTATATAAATTCAAAATTATAATTTTTTAAACTTCCATTAATTATTTTCCTTTGAAACATCTTTTTCGTTCATTAAATTTCCATTATCTTTCTTTATTCGTTTACCAAAATTTTTCACTAAAACAAATGATTTAACCTTACTTGATTCTACTTTGATCAATTATTGTGATTCACTATGATGATATGAAGGTTCACTTGCCTTCACTTTCTTTTATGACTTTTCAAAGTAAAAAGGCTAATAATTTAGCTCACATCTTCAATATTCTTCCTCAATGTGAGTTTAATTTTTCCTTATCTAATGATGATAAACTCATTACATTTTAACAATTTCCATACTGTACTAGAAATTCCTTTCTTTTTAAAATAGGATTATTAAAAAGAGCATACTAACCTTGAACCTGTCTTATGGAGTAGAAACCACAACTAGCAATTTCACCTTAGTGTGCAATGGTACGTCGAAGAGTTATAGAAGGTTAATTACAAGAAACTTCAATTTATTTCTTCCATAAATTTGTGTAGTACATGAAGTCAATTTGTAAGGCTTTTCAAAAATGTTGTTTATGTGACAATGGTCCCTAGAGAGAGAGAGAGAGAGAGAGAGAGAGAGAGAGAGAGAGAGGCAATAATATATAGAAATTTAGAGGTCTAGGAAGGAGGAAGAGAGGGAGAGGATGATATATGGATGAGAGTGAGACATATGCATTATTCTTCAGCGCCCTTATCTCCTTATACTTTTCAAGATATGATACATTTAAGGGATTTTGTAAAAAGAGTGCCGAGGGAGAAAGCTACTTATAAATAAGTTTTTAGAATTCTTGCTTCACAACACCATCAATATTCTCAACAAGATCATGTGAAAAATCATGAAAACTTGACTGCTTGCTTCTTTTCCTTACCTATCTTTTCTTTTGATTTCAATCCAACTATGTTTCTTCTTATAAACCGCATTTGAGACCCATTAATCCCTTTCATATTTAAGTATGCATCTCTTTCTTCATCACACAATCTTGCAATGTTTTTTGTAATCTACACATTAAGTCCTTTCTTGTTTACTCATACATATTGTAATTAAGTTTACTAGATCATAACTAACTTTGTCAGTTAAGATATTAGAGGAATCGGTTTACATTGTTTGAATTTGACTTATTTCACATTTTGACCATTCAAGCCCTTTATAATTTCTAATTATTATGTAATAAATTTAAATAGAAAATTCAAGACTTGAAGCTTCCCTATGATTAATAGGCAATGGTTCAACATAGTGGCAGTGCCTTTGCAATAATGATTAATCTTTAAAGTGTTGAATCTCTTGTACTCAGTGAATAGAGGTGGTAGAGGTCAAGACTTATTTGATATGTCTTCCATAAAATACAGTTTCTATACATCAAATCCAGTTTCTCTACATCTACCTACCATGAACAACCTCAATTTTTTTTAAAATATTGCCATGAGGAATGTTTGGTCCAAGAACCAATCTTCTAGCTTCTTGATATAGTCTGCATTACAGTAGCCCATTTAATACTCTCTATCATTAATCATTGCAGATGACGCTTTTAAGAGATATTAACAAATTAATTTACAACGATGCATCTTTTGTCTCTAGAGCATCATAAACAACAGAAGGAATTGTCGATGGAAGTACTAATATACAGTATTGCAAATTTATTTATAGTATAAGCACTTGTATAGTATAAATCACATATGGATGTATGTTGTTAATATCCTTAGGATGGTATATGCCCTTAATAGAGAATGCACATACTTCTTTACAATATTAACCATCATATAAATAAAGTATCTATTGATGAGGTGCAACATGGAAGAAAGTCATATATTATTGAAGCAATACCAATATGTACAACATAGTTGATTTGCACATGCCAACATTCTTTGAACACAATGATTTGTTCCTTCTAGCTCATGGTTCATTTGATAAGAGGACTGAGTTGTCACAAATTCCACAAAATTTGGGCTTCTAAAAAGTCGGATTACTCATGGAGGAGGTTATTTTAAAACATCAAATTGTTCAACTACCAAATTTATTTCCTTGTTTATAGTCAAAGAGGCTCCAAACATGCCCTAGCTACAAGTTGGTATCTTCCATGAAAAGTTGTGAAAGATCCTCATCTTAAGGGCTTGTATACATCTAGTTGAAGAACTCAAAAGATCCATTGAGCCATGTTAAAATTTCATTGAGGGTGATACCCTAGTGGAAGCCTTCAATATGCTAAAAATTAACATTGGGGAAGCTATCTCTAGAGTCACACACTTTCATCCTTACCATGTAATAGTTTAGTTACCTATCGTGTTGATGGTAGTGTGACTCAACCTTATGGAGAGCTAATACTAAGGTTAATCCCATTAAAGTTTAGTTTCAATCATGAGTGACATGCCTCTACCATGACATTTTTAGGATCAATATTTTTCTATAAGGGTTGTACGTGAGTATTAGGCTCTTTGGTAGAAAACTCTAAGAAAAACCTCAACAATATTTTGCACTAAGAAAAGTCCTAGCTAGCTAGTCTCATATTTTTCTACTTCTTCAAGGGTTATCCATGCTAGCAACTTTCTTTGGAATTGCATTAGATAATATAATGCCTTGTTGGCTTAGTGACGATTTTAGGATTATAAGTTCAAAATATGTTCCTAGGTGTTCATGAAAAAGTTTGCATAAATTGAAAGTTATGGTTGACTTAAAATTCTCTTAGCAATAAACAATAGATCACATTAGATCACATTTAGCTTTAGTACTATTGCTTGTATGACTAAAATCTTATTGCCTTTTAATTTGCAATTGTAGTATCTTTTGTATATGTTGTAGAATATGAAAAGTCATCCTCAATGTTGGATGTTTGTGAGAATAGAGTTTATATGTAATCACAAGCAATGCTCATGGGAATTCAACATAGCCAACTACACAATTGTTTTGCAATGGGATCACACTATCACTTTTGATGAAACTTGTTACTTATCCCTTATCAAAGGGCTACAAGGTCAAAGCTATACTAGTGTGTTATTGTAGAAGTTACTCCAATCATTGTTCTAATTAGATGTGTTGCATACAAAGGTTCCAATTTATTTTGTTCACCATTCACTAATACATTTGGTGCCAAATTCCGACGGCTAACTGTTGCAAAACCGACATCAAACTGTCGCAAGAAACCATTGGAGTTTTTGTGTCGTTAAGTGCAACAACCAAGGATGTCGTCGCAATTCTAACGGTCATGGCATCAGAACTGGCCGCTCATCCTCTGTTCGATGAGTATTCATTTTTGACATCACATTCCGTCAGGTGCATTGACCTGCCATCGCAATTGTGATGGGCGCTGTGTAAACATTTTTGACGGGGACGCCGTTGCGAGTACAACATCCACGTAAGAAAATGTCGTTGGTCAAACTCAACCTCCATCACAATTTTTGACAGGGAGGTCGTCGCTAGTACAACATCCCCGTCGGAAAATACCTTTGCTAAAACTAATTTGCCGTCGAAATTGCGACGGTTAGCAATAATTAAAAAAAATGATTTGTCAATCCACAACTTTTTGGAGGTAGCATGTGGATGCTTATTGGAGCTAGTACAATGAATGTTGGGTAATGTATGACAAACAATTATGACAAGGAATGTGTCAAGAAGTGCCTGTATGTATCAGATAGAGTTGAGATAGATGATGGAGCAACAACTTACTACACATGACACCTGTTTGCTAGGTTTTCACCACAATACTTGCCTAAAGCGTTGGTTTGCCAGGTTTTCACTTTTGGACGAAATTTTTCTCTTTTATTTTATTTTTTTGATGTTACCAAAACACTTGTTTGCCAGATTTTTATCAAGGCAACTCCCCTCCCCTTTTTGATCTTTTATGATTTTTTTGGTCTTTTTTTAGGATGTTATGCATAATACTTGCGGAGGTGCATGTTGTTACTACTTCTGACAATGGTTCTTCCTCCGGTGTTCAAAGCTGATAAACTCTAGACCCATATGCTGTAGTGACTACGTAGGGTACTATCTAGTTTGGTTCAAACGTTTCGGGCTTTTCCCTTTGTTGTTGAGTCTTATAATTCATCTTTAGAACCAAATCTAATCTCAAAATGGTGACCTTGGACTTTCTTGTTATAGCCGCTTTTGAGATGTTTCTGATATGCTTGCAAGTGGACTAAGGTGGATTGTCTCCGTTCATCTAGCATTTCAAGCTCATGTAATATGGAAACTCTATAATTCTCACCATCAACAATAATATGCTGTAGTGATACTCTCAGTAATTGGATTTCAACCTCAAGGGGTAAAATGACCTCAACACCATAGACAAGAGAGTATAGTGTGGCACCAGTAGGGGTGTGAATGTTGGTTCTATAGGCCCAAAGAGCTGGATTTAGTTGGAGGTGTCAATCTCGGCCAACGTCATTGACAATCTTTTGAAGTGTTTTATTTATTGTTTTGCTTGATGCCTCAACTGGGCCATTGCCTTGTGCATAATAAATGCTGGAATATCTATGCAAAATCTTGAACTTATCAGAAAGCTCATCCACATCTTTATTCTAGAACGGGCTACCATGATCAGTGACAATAGCCAAAGGAACTCCATAGCGACATATGATGTAATTCAGTATGAATTTGGCATTTTTTTTACCAGTTATATAAGTCATAGGGATGGCCTCAACCCATTTAGTAAAATACTTTGTAGCAGTGCTAATGTACTTATGGTCATTAGAAGAGAGTGGAGTAATTTTCCCTATGATATCAAATGCCCATTGAGAAAAGGGCCATGAAGAAATGACTGGTTGAAGGTCTTGTGCTGGTGCATGAATCAAGTTCCCATGTAATTGGCATTTATAACACTTTTTGGCAAAATTATGTGTCTTGTTCTATAGTCGGCCAATATTATCCATCTCTTATCAATTTCTTTGCAAGACTCAAACCATTGAAATGGCCTCCACATATACCATCATGTACCTCGTACAAAGCAGTTCGCACGTCTCCTAAATCGAGACATCTAAGGAGGGTTTGGTCGAAGCATCTTCTATAAAGGGTATTGTCGATGATGACATATCTAGAGGCTTGTCAGATAAAGGCTCGACATTTGTTTTTGGATAGGTCAGGAGGTAAGATTTGGACATGGAGGTAGTTATAGATATCTTGGTACCAAGGGGAATCAGGACCAACAATTTCACACATAAGCTCAGATTGTGGAATCTCGAATACAAGAATCAAAAGTTGCTCGACCAAGAACTCACATCTTTCTTCATTTTGTGGCATATCAATCATGGAAGCAATGGTTGCCATAATTTCTACTTTCTTGTTGTGTACTCCGGGAACTTGATGAAACTTGATTGTTACAAATTTGGTTTTCAAAAAATTTGTCAATTGCTTGTAGGGTACCAACTTTTCATCTTTGGTGTCATAGTAATCATTAACTTGTTTGATGACCAACTGAGAATCTCCATACACTTTCAGTTGCTGAATTTTTCATTGTATTGTTAGTTTCAATTCGGTAACTAAGGCCTCATATTTAGGAATGTTATTGGTACATTCAAATGCTATTCTATATAATTTAGGTATCACATCTCCTTGTGGGGTGACAAACAAAATACATGCCCCTAATCCATTCCTAGCATGTGAGCCATCAAAGTATAGTTGTCATTCATTGGATATTTCTATAGAAAAAATAGATTCATCATGAAAATCTGATAGTAAGGGGTGATCATCCTATATTGGTGCTTCCACCAATTGATCAACTATTACCTAGCCTTTTATTTCTTTATGATCCACATATTCAATGTCAAACTCACTCAAAATTATTACCCACTTGGCCATTCATTTGGTGAGTACGACTTTGCTCAAGAGATATTTCAATGGGTCAATCTGTGATACAAACATTGTTTTCTGATGGAGCATATAATGTCTCAATTTTTGAGCTGCAAAGACTACATCAAGGCATGCTCCTTCTATGAGTGTATAGTTCAATTCATAACTCACAAGAGTTCTATTAATGTAATAGATGACTCTTGCTCTTCCTTGTTCATCATGTTGTACCAAAAGAGCTCCTAATGTTGTTTTAGTAGCAGATATGTAAAGAATGAATGGCTTCCCTGGAATAAGAGACATCAAGATGATTGGATTGAGAAAATAATCTTTTAACGGTTGGAAGGATTGCTCACATTGTTCATTCCATTTGAAAGTCACTCCCTTATATAGGAGATGTTGGAAGGAATGACATTTATCTACCAATTGTACAATGAATCTGCGGATAGACTGTAGCTTTCCCTGAAGGCTTCTTAATTGTTTCAACGTGGTTGGAGGAGGCATGTCTAATATTTATTTTACTTTTTCATGATCCACCTCAATGCCTCTATGTGAAAAAATGTACCCTAAGATTTTTCCTGAAACGACTACAAAACCACATTTCTTTGGGTTGAGCAGGAGCTTGTACTTTTTCATTCTTTCAAAGATCTTGTCAAGAATACTCAAATGGTCTTTCCTTGTAGGTGATTTACACAATAGATTATCCACATAATCTTCCTCAGTACATGCATAAAATCATGGAAGATAGAGGCCACTGCCCTCTGTATTTTTAAGAATGAAGGGCATCACATTCCAATAATATGTTCCCCAAGCACATGTGAAAGCTGTTTTAGGTTGGTCTTCGGGTGCAATTCTGATTTGATTATAACCAGAGAAGCCAACCATTAGTGATAACATCTCATATATAGATGTCATATCTACTATAATATCACTATTTGGAAAGGGAAAATCATCCTTGGGGCATGCCTTGTTAAGGTCACAAAAAATTTGTACATATTCTGATGCCTCCGTAATATTTTCTCACAAGGATTAAATTGGAGATCCTGTCCGCATAATCAATTAGTCTGATAAAACTAACATCTAGTAATTTTTTTAGTTCTACTTTCACCAAAAGAGCTATCTGAGGATGCATTTTTCTTAATTTTTGCTTGACTTGTTTGGCGCCCAACTTCAATGGAAAATGAAGAAGAAATAACTCAGGATCCAGGCCTGGCATGTCTGCATAAACCAGACAAAATTAATTTGTCGTTCCAAGAAAAATCTCACAAATTTATCTTTTTCTTCTTGAGATAATGAGGCTGCAAAATGTATGATTTTCAGATTATTTGGTGTCCGAAGATTAATCTCTTCTATCAGTTCAATTTCCCCACACCCAGTCTGATGAGGAAAGCAAAGAGTCCCTATCAGCTTTGGTTAGTGATTCTGGTGAGGAAGAGGACAAGAAAGAGTATGCCCATGAAGCCAAGGTAATAGTTGACGACCCTGAAGCCAAGGATATATGTGGACGTGGGTGGTCAGAAGGTCCCCATTTTGGTCAATTATGCTAGCTCTAAGGAACATAATGTTCCTATTTCCCCGAAGATTGAAGTGGTCATGGAGGTTCAATCGGATAAGAAGGAGGATAATGAGATTCCTGTTTTGGAGACTGAGGAGAGGGGTAATAACTCTTCCAGCTCTAGGAACATTCCCTTTGTGAGAACGGTTGACATGCAGGAAAGGAATGTTCAATTCCTTAAAGAGGATATGGATGACAAGATTGATCCCCCTTTTGGTGTCCTCCAAACGACGAAGGCGATGTTGATGTATTCATTCCGCCTCATGAAATGGGTTTTACAGGAAATTAAAAGCCTCGATCTTAGTTTCCGCTCTCTATGTGCTAAAGTTGATCTTCTTCAGGGGAATTTGGATACTGGGTCGGCCGGGATGGAACTCCGAAAAGACAAAGAGGATGAGAAAAACATGAAGGCTATGTGGGACAAAATGAAAAATTTGGAGAACACTCTTAAGAAGCATATGCTGGATAATAACCTTTTTATGGGTTCTACGATGGAGTGCTTCAATACCATCAAGTCTGAGTTGGATGCTAGGTCTCCGACTGTGAAGCTTGAAGATGACAAAGATGATGCGGATGATGCAAGTCCTGGCAAGCGTACACAGTCTGCAAAAAAGAAGAAGATCCATGATAGGATCCTAGAGCTCTCACATTTTAATGCGGCCATCAAGAAGGTGTCTGAGGCTAAGAAAGAGGCAGACGAAACTCTTCTAGAGTTTTCCTAGGTCTTGTTATTCCCCTGTATCTGTGCTGGTTTGGTTTTAGGTTTTTTGTTGCTAGGTGTTGTTGCTGGTTTCTGGCTTTTTGGATTTCTGTGCTGGTTCTAGGTTTAATGGGCTGGTTTCCAGTCATGTTTTAGTTCAGTGGGCTGAGTGTCTATTCTTTTTTTGTAAGGCCTATAAGGGGTTTCAGGTCCCCCTAAAACCTATTTTTACCAGCAATAAAAAACAATGCTGATTTTTCTTTCATGGGGAGTCTATCCTTTTTGGCATGAGCAAAACTAACCATCTTAATGATGATAATTAGTTGTTTTTTTTGAAAGTTATATTATGTGCTTGTAGGTGAAATCTACAAGCTTAGGTTGAATTGGTACTCAACCATTTCTTTTAAGCCTTCAAGTCTCTTGAGCAACATTCACTCCTTCAGAGTTCCTTGCTATGCGCGCATCAACCTTCACATTCTAGGCTTAGGCAATATGACATTTGGGTGGTTTTTCCCTTCACACTGCGTGGTGCTAAGACACGGTAGTCCCTTCTTTCATTCGTCCCAAGGCTTTCCTCTGGTTACCACTTGTTTCTTCAACGCTTTATGTGAGTTTCTTACTTTTAGCAAGGTCTCCTCTCTTGCACTCACGTGTCATGTATTAGTTGTTCAATAGTTTGCAGGATATTTATTCTATGTGATCTCGAGGCAATTGAGTTGGAATTTAAACTAGGTGGATCTTGCACATTCAAGAGTTTATGGTCTCTATGTGGGTGCCATGTGTCTTTTCTCTTAATTCTCAAACCAAAGGAAAATGTAGCCCACATTTGTATGTCATGTGCAGAAGGAAGTGGTTGTTATAGGTAGTGTTGGCTAGTGCATGTTGATTAAATAATGAAAATAACAAAATGGTGGATGGTCTTAATAGCTTCCACCATGGTGAGCACGAAAAAGGGGGCGGTGGGGAATCTTTTTAATTAGGAGGTTCTTCCCATTTTTAGGTTGAGCATCGTATAAAGTGGGGAGGTACTCATGTTTTAATATTTTAATTTTTGGCATCTTGAACTCTTTAGAGAAGACTACATAAGTAAGGGAAACAAAAATAGTAACACTAAATTAGGTAGTAATTTTTATAACTATCAAAAGTAGCGGTTCCTTAATGGAAATGATTGTGATAAAATATGCTTGTGGGGCTCTAGAACAAGGTATGGATATCCATGAAAGTATAGTAGAAGGTGGATTTTTGTTAGACATTATACTTGGAAATGCTCTTGTAAACATGTATGAAAAATGTGGAAGCATACACAAGGCATGTGAATTGTTTGACAAAATGCCTAAAAGAGATGTCATCTCATGGAAAACCATGATTGTAGGATATGCACACAATGGACTTTGAAAAGATGCCCTAAAATATTTTGAATTAATGAAGTGATCTGGAAGATATCCTAATAGTTTAAGCTTTTCTTGTGTTCTATGTGCATGTAGCCATGGACATCATTCAAAGAATAATAGATAGAGGAATTTTGTTAGATGTTTCAATTGCAAGTGCCCTGGTAGACATGTATACAAAGTGTGGAAGCATAAACAAGGCATGTGAACTATTTGAAAGAGCGCCTCAAATAAATGTGGTCTTATGGACTGCAATAATCATTAGATATAAACTAAAATAGGTTTGTTGGAAAGGAATTAAAAACCTTCAAGAAAATACAAGTGGTAGGTGTAAATTCAACTTCCATAACCCTTGTGAGAATCTTCCCTTCTTGTGCCCAAATGGGAGCATCAGAGTGTTTTTGTTATTAATGACGTTAATTTTTCTGCATTTTTTCTATGTTTTGTCAGTCATAACAGTCTTATTACACCCATTTATTCATAGTAGGGGCTTGATATTTTGAATCAACTTTCTTTGGTTTGGATGAGGGGTTGAATTACATCAAATCTAGTTTTTGTTTCATTCAATTCCTTTTTGTTTTGAGTAAGCTATCAACATTTTATTCTGACTATCAAAACCCTTGTTCAGGGTATCCTGAGAGTAAGAAAATGTAGTTCTTTCTCTATTCCACGTGTGATAAGTCCCCATGTTTGGCAGGGAGATGGAGGATGATGTATACTACCTGCTCTAAGGGTTGCAGGGAACCATGCAAGATTGGGCATGCACTTGAGCACTATAGAAGGTGACTGTGAATTGCCACAATAGGAGCAGAATAGTGACATTTTTTGATGAAAGGGGTTTGTCCACCAAGAGGTTGCGAGAGGAGGCTGTGTTGGCCATGTCCAAGATAGAAAGGAGGCTATACAAGATGCTAGAGGTCATGGAAGAGATGGAATGCCCATAATAAGGTCTAGTCATGGATGAATTACAGAGGTAAGGTATGACTGTCATGATAGGACAGTATAAGGTAACTTATTATATTTTCATTTAAGGGACTGTGTGTTGATAAAAGGAAGCATGGATATAGCCCAAGGGTGACTTGAAGTGTGTAGGAGAGTGAGGAAGGGTTGTTACTAGTTGGTGATTGGTTAGACAAGGGTGGAAAGTCCTAGATAATAAATATTAGGACAATGATTTGTAACAAAGGAAGATAAGTTAGGTTGAGTCTATTTGACCAGTGGAATGTGTTAGGATGGTTGTATGGTGTCAAGGGATGTCAGTGAAAGGTATTAATGCTGATAAGAGTCAAGGGGACAATAGAAGGAGGTCCTTAAGGGTTAAGGTTGTGATTATGAAATCAGGGACAATATGTGTTAAACACTGAATTGATGGATTAGTTGTGATGAAGAATGGATATGGTGTTAATTTGTAGAGGATGGTGGACCTAGGTGAAGGAGAAGACCATTGATAGGTTCTAGCATACAAGGAGTTTGGGTTAGAGTCCCTTATGATGAAGATTTTTGAGTGTTTTTACAAAACAAACAAGGAACATTGAAGTTCCCTAATGAGTTTGGTTGGGTCCACTTCCCCTTTGCATCAATGAGAGGAAAGACAAATGAGAAAATGACATGGTTGTTTCAACATAGTACACGAATCCTCTCAGAGTCATTATGACTGCTCTTCAAAAGTCATAAGATATGAAAAAATGAAAGCATGAGAAGACTAAAATAGGGATATAAAAATGAGAGGACAGACAAATGAGAAAATGACATGGTTGTTTCCATAGAGTACACGACTCCTCTCAGAGTCATTATCACTACTCTTCAAAAGTGATAAGATATGGAAAAATGAAAGCATGAGTAGACTAAAAGAGGGATAGTAGACATACTGTCATAAAGGGAAAAATGTCATGAAGATAGACTCACTTTCATGTAGTAGTGAACAACAAAGAATGCATGAGTAGAAGCTGAAGATCACTGTTTGGTGTTTCAAGGCCTTGAGATTCAGTAAGGATGCAACAACAGGCAGTGATAAGCAAGGGAGTAAAGTGGAGCTACGAATGCAAGGAAGACATAATGACCCTAGAGTACAAAAGTAGCGTCTAGAATGCAATTAAAATGAACAAAGGTGAAAGATCACTTCTATTACAATGAAATGAATGATCAATGGCATGTATGTAGATGAAGTTTCTCATCATCTAATCAAGGGAAAATGAACCAGTGATCAGTCATGAAAATGACTTGAAGATAGTGTGGTTACTATTGTAAAGAAAGCAGTGGATAGTGTATTGATGAGTATATAACATCATGAAACCAAGCCAGAGTAGCACACCCATGCATTACATCAAAGTACAAAGATTTCATATAGAAATGAGATATGGTAGCACTACCACATTTGGGGTCAAATCTTGACCCCAATTTGTGACAACACCACCATTTGTATGTGATTTGTGTTTTTTTTCCAAGTGCCCCCGACACTATCATAATAGCGATGATACAGTTGTAATTGCGACACCCACGTGATTATAAACAAAAGAAGAAGAAGAAGAAAGGCTCATTTCTAATTTAGCATGATCGCATACCATCGTGCGCAAAGAGGGCATACTATGGAAGCTGATTGGCATCTTGGTATATGGAAGCCACGACTTGAGGTAGGCATTCAAGCTTTGTCTTCTCATTAACTCAATTTCATTTTAATGGCATTTGTTGATTTAATGGCACAATATGAATGTTAATACTGTAATTGTTTACATCTTTGCATTTGGAATGCTTGATGACCCGTGAGCTTTAAGAGCTAGGGCATCGTTGCTATTACCTTCAAGCTGGCATTGTGTGAAGTGTTTGATCTCTATTTGTTTTGTTGTTGATATTCACTATGTGGTACTCCCTGTTTATGATCATTTCACGAGGAAATGTCTTGATGGCTCGCGGGTTGCAGGCTAGGGCATCATGCATTGTTTATTAGCTCACTATTTAATACTGGCATTGTTTACATCTTTGCATTTGGAATGCTTGATGACCCGTGAGCTTTGAGAGCTAGGGCATTGTTGCTATTACCTTCAATTTGGCATTGTGTGAAGTGTTTGATCTCTCTTTATTTGTTTTGCTGTTGATATTCACTATGTGGTACTCCCCGTTTATGATCATTTGATGAGGAAATATCTTGATGGCTCGCGGGCTGCAGGCTAGGGCATCATGCATTGTTTATTAGCTCACTGTTTAATACTGGCATTATTTACATATTTGCATATGGAATGCTTGATGACCCGCGAGCTTTGAGAGCTAGGGCATCGTTTCTATTACCTTCAAGGCATTGTGTGAAGTGTTTGATCTCTCTTTATTTGTTTTTCTATTGATATTCACTATGTGGTACTCCCCGTTTATGATCATTTCATGA
>MU228155.1:1184183-1195082 GCA_018584345.1 Thuja plicata | reverse complement strand
GCTTATAATTCCTTAGGTTTTCCCTTTTAGGGTTTCGTGATTCCTTTTATAAGGATTCACTTCTTAGTTTTCTTTACAGAGTTTTCACATCACATTGTAATTCATAGAAACATATTGTTAATATATTGTTTTCTGTTGCATACGATGTCTCTGGCTTTTTGGCCTCCATAGCTATTCTTCTATCTTTTGTATTTTGCTTCTTCTTGTGACAGTCATGCATGTAGGTGTTCTTGGGTAGATTTGTGTTTTTCCTCAAATCTAACAAGAGGCCCTTAAATCTGCAAATAAGACCATGTTCCTCAAAAACTGAGGATGCATCTTCCATTAACTGGGTTTCCATGTTTGAGGATGTTGTTATTGATCATTGCTATGTATTATTTGACCTTCAATGGATCACATTGTGTATTGATCTTTAATAAATTAATATTTTTTAATTAGATCCCTAGCCAACATAGTTGAGATAAAGTTGATGCAATGTATATAAAGATGTAATCATTTGTGATTACGAAGGTGTGTGTATGAGAGAGAGGCATGTGAATGGTATGAGAGAAGAGGTATGAGTAGAATCTACAATTGAGATAGAGATTTGACATGCTTCATTGGAACTATATTGGCATATTAGAGATGATGTTTCTCAGTTCGTCAGTTTGGACAATTTGTCCACTATCATTTGTGATCATAGATTGTTGTAAGGCAGTGAGCCTTCATTTGGGATGAAGCCCTTATTGTATTTGAGAAGTGAGCACTAGACAGTCTGCCTTAATGCTGATGATATGTAACTGATTGAATGTTTGATAATGTTAAGTTGAAGATAATGTAAGTCATTAAATCAGTTAATGGACTATATTGTCATTGATGTCAACTTGATATCATCTGTACGGTCATGTACATAATGCCAAAGACTTCAGAGAATCAAAGGAACAAAAGTTATGCTTTCAAAAATACATAAAAATCAAGTATTCACTAAGTGACAAACAACACCGACAGAGTACACACCAATGGATAGAGAAAACAAGAACAGTCACAGTGATACCCAATGATCAAAAGCATAGTGTTTCCTAACGAAGCAAAACCACATAATATCTGACGAGAAAAGTCAGAAGGTTTCCCGACGAGTAAAATTCCAATGATGCACGAAGGACAGAGATCACGAAGCTAACTGGAGTCTCACCGACAGATCAGTCAGTTGTCATTGACAACTAACCATAGTGGTGACTGATAGAACAGAGAGTTCAGAAAATGACAAAATATCTAGTTGGCAGAGCTAAATATAGACTTAACTGGTTGTCTACTTTGTTTTATTTGACCAGAGATAAGTGATTGATTTAAAGATGATTTATACATTTGGTAAGAAGATATCTACGAGACAAATCAGAGTTATGCTTTAAATCTAATTGGCTGGATTGTTTATCACACCAAGAATCAAGAACCAAGAAACAATGAATATTATGTCTATATAAGAGACAAGCTTAATTCATTTACAAATGGGATTAAGGGGAGTGAATAGAAAGAGGATGCTATAGAGAAGTTGATGAAGAACAACTTCATGCAGTGCTGATCAAACAAGCTGAAGGAGAACTAAGGAATTTTGCAGACAATTGACGAACAATGAGCACAACATCACAGAGCAGAAAGTGTGGAGCACAAGGATTGAATTGATACATTGGTCAAAGAGGTAATGTACTTAAATAGATCTAAAAATCTAAAATTCAAGTTGCAATATGAACAAGTCATAGTGTTTCAGTTTGACCATTGAAGCATCAAGTCTCTTAACTGAGCAAGACTTAACAGTCTTCTATATATTGAGGTACATCTCAAGGAGTGCCAAAAAGGTTGATTCATGAAAGTAGCATTGGACTTGCCCGATACCTATTGATAGTCTAAGAAGGAGGCTGATTCAAGGATGGTAGCATAGATGCTTGATACTAAGTGACAACCTCTATGTATAAAATCCTCTAACAAGGTCGCACTTAACAGTGTGTTTGTAACCTTTAAAATGGTTGGCTCCTAACAGGGCTCACTTCAGAAGAGTGAAAATTTGGGGTACCGGTCCCAGTGGTTTTTCCCTTAACAAGGTTTCCATGTTAAAATTCATGTGTTATCTGTGTATGATTCATTTCTTTACTATTTTGCATCTTACATAGCTAACTCTGGATTGATCGGTATACTCTGCTTATTTATTGAGTTTCGGTAAATAGTTATACTGCTTATCGGTAATCAAGAAAGAATAAGGATAGACAAAGAAAACCAACATACAGTTAATCATTATTAGTATTTCATGGCATGCATCTTGTAGGGACATAATAATCTAAGATTTATTGATTGGTGGTTAAGTTTGAAGGATAAATTTTTGAGGCCACTGATTCACCCCCCCTCTCAGTTATTACTAACAAATGCATGTACATTCTCATTTGTAATAATCCTAACATGGTAAAGTGCTTTTTACAGAGTACATTCATCTTGTGGGTTTGTTCCCCACCATGGTTTTTCCATTAACTGGGTCTCCATATCAAAAATATTGGTGTTATGTGTTGATCACCGTGTTATATTCTTGCATTCATGTTTATCATTCAGATATGAGACTGAGTTTATAATTTGGTCAAAGGTTTGGAGTTTTGTGGCACAACTGATTAACCCCCCATCTCATTTGTGTGTGCTGCCTTAATTCTAACAATTGGTATCAGAGCTAGCATCCTCTCTTTGAAGCTTGATCGCTTGAGGAGATCCGAGATGACAACCTTTAAGAAGGAGACTCCAAGATTTGATGGTACAAATTATGCTATATGGAAGGACCAAATGATTACACACATGAGGTGCATTAGTGAAGAACATTGGGATATCATAAATAAGTCTTATACTCCTCCCACAAATAGTTCTATTAAGACTCCTGATGAGAAGAAGCAATTTGAGTACAATGTGAGAACAAAAGAAGCCTTGTTGAGCGCCTTATTAGATGCAAAATATACAAATGTTATGGGATTATAGACTACATATTATGTGTATATATATACATGTACATAGACCCACACACCCACACATATGTATTTATATATATGTATATATGTATATATATGTGTGTGTGTATTTTCTAGTTTATTGTCTCTTTTTATTTTTATTTCTTATATTTTTAGGGTTTATGTTTTTATATATATTTGTTTGTATCATTTTAATATTTTTTTGAGTAGATTTGTAAATTAATTTTTGGGTTCTCGTGCTTTTAAAAATATTTTATCCTCTTCTCCTTTCTTATTAGCCTCTCTCTCTCTCTCTCTATATTTTTATTTTTATTTTTTTGAGGTCTTTCCTTTGCCTTTTTGTTGACCCCCTTTGACCACTCTCTCCTCCCTTCAACTTTCCCCCTTTTTAGAGAGTTTAGGCCTCCAAATTATCTCATTTTCTTCTTTTTCTTTCTCTCTTCATCCCAATGATGGATCACAGAGTGTGATTTGAAATGTTGACGAAGAAAATATGCACATAATCAAATCCAAAATCAACACTCAAAGCTTATTGCTATCTATTGTGACAATTCAAGTGCTATCAATATTTCAAAGAACCATGTGTTTCTTTCAAAGAAAAAACATATTTATATCAAATATCATTTCTTGAGAGACAAGGTCAGTGAGAAAGAAGTCAGATTGGAGTATGTGCCTATAAAAGAGAAGATTGTAGATATCTTCACGAAGCCCTTGCCAAAGGATAATTTTGAGTATCTCTGAGGTAAGCTTGGGGTGATTTCCCCTCTTGATCAGAACTAGAGATGCATTAATTTGCATCAGTCCAGTGTACTTACAGATTATCATTATTTTGGATTGATGTTTTGGTGGCTACTCCTTGAGGTATGTGTTTCAGATTTTGGGAAGAGATGCTTAATAAATTTTTGGGAAAGATGTTTGTTTAGATTTTTGGCTTTTATGAATTAGTGTATACATGTGCCTTTGTCATTGATGTTAAAGGTGGAGAGACACTGATGTGAAAAACTAGTATGAGACTAAGGGGAGAGATTGTTTGCTGATTGAGAAGATATTATAGATATTGTTGGTAGTACAGTTGATATTGTTTCTTTGTGCATTCATTTGGTTTTTCACATCATATGTTTCCATCAATGCCAAAGGGGAGATTGTTGGAGATTTTGCATACATATGTTGACATTGATGTCAACATATTCCTATTGTTAATGATAGTGTTCTTGGTATGTTGAGTGAAGAGATTTGTTCAGTATGATTACTACATTGAATATCAGATGCTGTGAAGTTGTAGATGTGTTGAGGAATGTTTGTACTTGATCCTATTAAGGTTGCAAAGGTTCACATTGTGATTTGAGTGAGCTATGAAGGATTTTCCAGTCTTTGGTATTTTGGCTATTCAGGAAGAGACAATGTTCTAATTATTGGATCGATGTGGATCTGTTATGCAATAATGTTGGTTGCTAACCTGGTGGTGAGTTCATGACATGGATGTGTGTTCTCATCTCAAGTGGTTCATGGTTTGGATGCTAGAAAGATATTTTTCTTTTATGACAAAGGTCATTGTTTAGTGATCTTGATGAATAGTGTATAGATAATTATGAATTATGAGACTGAGTTTTTCCTATTGATGTCATGGGATTTCATGTTGCTTAATGATGTTTCTATATCATGTCTTATTCTTCTTGATGGATCACATTGGATTATGAGATCAAATTTGATGATTTTTCATGTAACATGTTGTTCTTATTGTTCTTGGCCGACATGGTGGTGTAACATGTTGCGAAGGATTGTGACATGATTTATGGATCTAGACCATGTTCGAGGATGTTGTTATTGATCATTGATATGTCTTAGCCAAAATTCAATAGATCACATTATGTATTGAGTTGTAGTGAATTAATATTTTTTAATTAGGTCCCTGGCCAATCGAGTTGAGATAAAGTTGATGTAATGTATATAAAGATGTAATCATTTGTGATTGCGAAGGTGTTTGTATGAGAGAGGTGTGCGAATGGTATGAGTGGAATATGCAATTGAGGTAGAGATTTGATGCACTTCATTGGAACTGTATTGGCATATCAAAGATTTTGTTTGTCAGTTCATGAGTTTGGAAAATTTTTCCACTATGATTTGTGATAAGAGATTACTGTAAGGAAATGGTCCTTCCTTTAGCTTGAGGCCCTTATTGTATTTGAGCAATGAGCTCTAGGTAGTGTGTCTGAATGCATGTGCATTCCCATTTGTAATACTCCTAACATGGTAAATTTATTTTGATAGAGTGCATTCATCTTGTGGGTTTGAATCCCACTATGGTTTTTCCCTTAACCAAGTTTCCACGTCAAAATTCTTGGTGTTATGTGTTGATCACTGTGTTATGTTCTTGCATCCATGTTTGTCATTCAGATATGAGATTAATTTATAATTTGGTTAAAGGTTTGGATTTTTATGGCATAAATGATTCACAACCCCCTCTCAGTTGTGTGTGTGTTGCCTTAATTCTAACAAAAATCCCTCTAGTTGTAACTTGCCTATAATTCAAATCAAGAACCCAAAATAAAACAAAATGTGTAAAAATAAATAAGAGTTTAGATTGTATTTATACCAATCCTCGCTTGACAAATTTCATGAGATTTATAAATGGTATAGTAATAATTTGATGAATCCTGCATGATAATAAAGTAGTACATGTAAATGTTGGGAAAATCAAACCTCAACTAAGCAGATACATTGTAACTCACAAGGTGATTATGAACAAATGATTAGAATGGGTTTATGACTGCATTGGTGAAATGTGTCTTCATGCATAGTGAATTTATACTATCATTGGGGAATTGGACCCTCATACATGGTGGAATTTCAATGATAAGTTAATACACACATTCAGAATTCTAAGAAAAAATATCTATCATACCGTTAGAAATATAGAGTTTACTATGGTAAAAATATTATTAGCATATGCCTCAAATTTGTGGCAAATTGAAACGCATTTGATCAAATTCCATGTATCGTCCAAATTTGCAACAATGAAGGGAAAGTAAAATGAAAATACAATGAAGATAATGGATGACATTCCACCTATGTTTTCTAAGAGTATACATAGTCAAGGTCTATTGTAACAAGAGCTGCGTGCTGCTGGAGTCCTTGCCTAAGGTAGGGGAGGAGGGGATGACAATGGATCTTGAGATGGAGTGGATGGAGTGATAGGACTTGAAGGTGTGTCAATGGATATTTGGACATGATCTGGGAAAATCTCTTGGCATGATTGAATGTTACTGGCTCGGGATATGATAGTCCCCCAAAAAAATCAAAAATAGAGAAAGATTTTGTATTTGCCTATGAAATAGGATATAAATTTTAGGTATTAAAAAAAATCATCAATAGAAAAGACAAATACAAAAAAAGATTATTAACTATTTAGATACATCATTCAGTATATAATACATGACGGACATTCAATTGCATCAATGATAATATGATTATGCATAAAAAAATAGCTATAAACAATAATTCAATAGCGGTGATAACTGACAAGCACTCCTAAAAATTTGTCTTCATAAACCATAGAAATCAAGTAAATATCAATTGCAAAGATATTCCACAAACTAGTAGCCGTGGAAAGATTTAGATTGAATTATGGAAGACATGGTAAGAAAAAATGTAGCAGCAAAGAAATCACTTGATTACAAGATATTATCATCTGCTAAACTCTCATACGACATTAGCATTCCTCATCTATAAGTGTGATTCCTCAATGAGCACAAGTTTAATCAAAATTACGCCACATAATGCACTGTGAGCCAAGATCTTATGAATTATGTGACTCGCTACTTAACTGCCAGTCCCCTTCCTGACAAATGCATATATGGGTAATATAAAAGATGCTAGTAACTAACTAAAGAGCCTTATTGAAGCAAAAATTATTGGTGCCCCAAAGACTGTTAGATACTTTTCTTTAAGGCTTGATCTTCTGCTCAAAGGATTATATCAGTGCCTAAAGGATTTTGAGAATATAGGATCATATATCTACCCAAATTCTTTTATGTTGCTTGGAGGATTTTGATATGTTTAACAAAACACCTGAAATCTCCTTCAATCCCTAAAGGCTTTTGATTAAGCCTAAGTTGCCGGTCGGATTTGGGTTTGGGTTCGGGTTCTTTTAACCAAAGTGCAATCAAAATCATAAACTAAATCTGGTGTGAGATCTAACAAGAACTGATTTCACATTGTAACAGAATGTTGTAATTCTCTCACTTTGTGCGTGGCTTATTTGGTTGAAAGATCTTAGTTAGAAATTTCAAATCCACATACATAAATCTAAACTTTCCACAAATTACAAGCAAAGCTCTGCTGTTGTTGAAAAGCCCATACAAGAGGCAATATATGTGCAATATATAGTAAGATCAATGTTAGAATGCTCTGGAATATCTACAGTATCAAGCTCAACACTTGGTAGAACCATCATCTCCCATCTACTGCTATAATTAAAAGCTACAACATTCTGTGATAAGTAAACAATACAACAAATGGGCATTAGCATCTTCTAAGACAACAAACATCAATGACGTTTTAAAGCCTCAACCTTTTCTTCTTACTAATATTCTACAGAACAATGAGATTGGGAACTACTTACATAAAATTGATTTCAATGAAACTGGAAATGTGGAATTTGTGGGGAATTGATTTCAATGAAACTGGAAATGTGGAATTTGAGAGATTCTTCTGTAAGATTTGTCTCTGCGACAGACACCATAAGAGAAAATGTAGCAGTCGATGGATTTAAGTGAAAACCAGTCTCTATATAGCGGGCGCTTCAATCTATTCACAATAAACATAAAAAAAATACGTATAAATATCAAGAACTTCACTACAAACATGGCAACTTGTGGGATAACCTAGGACCATGCCATTTGCCTTCTGCAACAGTTGCCTAGTTACATGCACATGTAGATACACGTCTTATGGAAAACCCTATAAGAAAAATGCCATGTCTACACTCCAAGGAAAATGCCCTAAATTGTCTACACGTCAAAGCACCCAGAACAAAATGCCATAAATTAGGGTAATTTATTTCAAAAGAAATAGAAAAGATTATGAGGAAAAGTTGAAATAGCCAATGGGAAAATGGGAATTAGCTGTAGGAAAATTACTTTAATAGAAATATTGTTTAAGACTATAGATTTAGCCATTTTTGCACGATTTTCAAGAGGCAACTAATGCTAGAATTCTAATCGAAAACATTAGTCTCCTGCCTTAAGGGCATGGACTAATAACTGATCTTCACCAAATAAGTGGAATAATGTTAATATTGATTTAATAGTTGAATCACCCTTATATGAAAATAAAAAATTATGTTGGCGTTGATGGGAGATAATGTTTCTGCCTCTAGCCCAAAGAAGAAAAATTTGGACGGTATATTCCCCAATCCCAACCATACTTTTTCTCTACAATTTTTCCGGATAAAAAATTAAGAATCTTAGCATGGAAATTGTGGATCAGTGTATTTTTAGAGCTAGGTATGATAATTGCAATTCTTGGTTGGATTAGCATGATTTTTTTTTGTTCTTAGTGATTCTATTGGGACTACTTTCTATGTAATATTTTTTAAGGGTTTGAATTTCTCTGTGCTCTAAATAATGCTTCAATGTGCACATTAACATCTATGTTTGGCTGAAAAAATAGAACTCTATTGAATGTGCTTTCTTTAATCTCTTAGTAAGGGTGCACATTAACATCTATGTTTGGCTGAAAAAATAGAGCTCTATTGCATGTGCTTTCTTTAATCTCTTAGTAAGGGTTGCGAGAATTTCTATCAAGTTTTGACATGACATATGCATACCTAAGTGTGATTCTTAATTTTTCTATATTTAGCAATTTACCCATTTTTAGTTTGAGCTTATATATTTTCTTTAAACAACTTGATTTTCTCTTTCTACTACAAATTGTTTTATGCACATGTCTTTGTGTCAAAATTGATCATATGGAAATCTCCATTTTCATTACTTATACATTTATGAAAAATTTAAACTGATTCATGGGATTGAAAAAAAAGTGATGAAAGGAAGGATATTACGAAGTATTTATCTAACTTTAGTAAGTTTGAAAGAAAACAAAAGTAAATATTAAAGAATAAATATATGAAAATGATTTATATTTTTTTTACAAAATTTTATGATACATTTGGGTACAATCATTTAAAAATAAGTATTAAAAATCTACTTAAAAATTAACATATTAACAAAAGGGATCATAATATTTGAAAATTTAATTTTTTAAATTTAATTGTTAATTAATTAAATTGTTTAATATTCAAAATAGTTTATTTATAATATTTATTCAAAAATAATTTATTTATAAATAATATTTAATTAGGAAATTTTTTTTTAATGCATTTATATTTAATTTTTTAATTTTTGACTTCATTAAAAATAATGTAATTTTTTTTTTTATAAAATAGTTGAAGCCACTATATATTATTAATAATTTAAAGTAAACAATACATAGTTTCAAGATCCCAATAAGCATCATGATACAACAAAATAAATCCCAACCAAGAAGTGAAGTAACCCAAAGTAGTAAAGCTAACCACCCTCCAATCCCCATTGTAGGGTATACTTGACAATGAAAATATAAGAATATATACATAAAGAGCATCCCTAAATCGAATGCGAAAAAATAGACAAAAAGAAAGATACTCGGGCCTCGAAGAGGAAGTGGTAGTATCAGAGAATGCATGAAAAGATGATGAGCCAACCAAAAAGCTCCCACAATCATCTAATGAAACAAAAATGAGAGTTCTTCTTAAAAGGATGAATGATCGATAACCTCCACAACACCAGAAGATGAACCAATATGGTACGAAGGAATAATACGTAGAGGAGGAACGAGAAATATATGATCTATAACACACTCCTTACAACAAACCAGAATAGTGTGGATCACCAAGAAGTGATCCAAAGTAGCCAGGATCCAACAAATTGTTAGTAATAAATGAGAGGGGGGGTGAATCAGTGGCCTCAAAAATTTATCCAATTTAAACTTTAATCCACCAATCAATACTTCTCCAATTATTCAGTCCCTACAAGATGTATGCCTTTGAAATACTTGAAACAAATAACTATCTATCGGTTTACCTTGTTTGTCCTTTTTCTCCTTGATAACCGATAAGCAGTAAACTGTATTTATCGATACTCAGTAAATATGTAGAGTATACCAATCAATCCATAAATGCTTATGTGAAATGTAAAACACTAAAGTAATAAACCATACACACATAACACAAGGATTTTTATGTGGAAACCCTGTTAAGGGAAAAAACCATTGGGACCGGTACCCCAAATTTTCACTCTTCTGAAGTGAGCCCTGTTAGGAGCCAACCCTGTTAAAGGTTACAAACACACAGTTAAGTGTGACCTTGTTAGAGGATTTTTATACATAGGTTGTCACTTAGTATATGACATCTATGCTACCATCCTTGAATCAGTCTCATGACTCTCAATAGGCTTTATGCTAATCTTACTACCATCTTTGAATCAACCTCCTTCTTAGACTGTCAATAGGCTTTAGGTAAGACCGATGCTACTATCATGAGTCAACCTTCTGGTAATCTGTTAGGATATACCTCAATTACAAAAGAATTTTCTCTGTTAAGAGACTTAATGCTTCAATGGTTAAACTGAAACAAAATGCCCTGTTTCTAATGCAACTGAATTACAGATTTTCAGATCTATTTACTTACAATATCTTTATGATCAATGTATCAATTCAATTCCTTTGTACTTAACTCTTTCTGCTCTGTGATGTTGTGCTTGTAGGAATTGCAAACATGCAAATCCACAGACCCCGAATATACCTGCATGCAAGAACCTGATACAAAGTAGAAGCAAGAAACGAAAAAGCTGAAGAACTCAGAAGTTGCTCAGAAAGTGAGAGCGAA
>MU228155.1:1153473-1165356 GCA_018584345.1 Thuja plicata | reverse complement strand
TATATATTTCTAGGGAGAGTATTAAATTTGGTGTACAAAACATGAGAATGAGCCCACCACGAACTTATTCCATCCAACACGGATTTCAACCATAAAATTATATACACGGATTTCAACCATAAAATTATATATGGTGCCAATCATTAAACATTGAAATACTTACCCGAGACTCATAATGGTTTTACCACTCAACACATACATGATGGCCGAGCCCATGCTTGTCCTCTCATTATGATTTTTCATTCTTTAATTATTGAAACACATGATTACTGTTTCCTTTAAACGTTCTATGAAAATGCATTCCATGAAGTTTACCTTCAAAGTCAAAGATGTTGTTAAACACATGCTTCACAAATCTTCAACCCTTTGGATTGGGTATATTGAATTTTGCTCTTACAAATATTTAAATATTAGTTTTCAATAAAAATAAAATAACATACTCTCAAGGTTACATCAATTCTTAATTAAATTGAATTTTTAATAAATTTATTGTATATGGTTTTTATATGAGAGAGAGCTTAATTTCATTGGAGTGAGAATCTGCGAGTGGGTCAATAACATTGATAGAAAAAAAAATGAACGGACATCCACCTATCATTTTTAGTGGATGCAAATTTCATTGGTTTTTAATGATAGAAGAGATTTAAATTGTATTAGAAGTAACTTTAATAAAATAAATACACTACAATTTTTATTCGAACAATTTTGATAATAAATTATCGTTGTGAATGAATACTAATAATGAATTATGATATTATAATAATATTGCAATCTATGTTCTTTCGTAGTGGTAAGAACATGCGAAGGATGATGGTATGTTCTTGATTATGCCATTCAAGAATTCAAATCTCTCGATCATGTAAAAATAAGAAATAATAATGAGATTGTATCCCAAATAATTTATTAGAAATTATGTTTCACAATCCTTAAATATATACTGAAAGAAAAGAATTATTTGTGTAACTCGTATGGTTGATATCAACAAATCACTAAAGCAACTTGAATTATTATAACATTTGGTAAAAGACAAATGGAAACTTGTTCTCATTTAATAGGGTCTATTGACCACATCAATGGATGGTAATAACAAACCAATAACTCAACAAAAACAGCTATCCAATCACTAAGATGCAACAAAACATAAATTTTGATATATGAAAGTAGCTTATACATTGATGCATCATAAAAACTCCTAGAAACTCAATAGCAATAGGTTGACTTATCTATCTATTCCCAAAAGAAACTATAACCCGTTTGGGTGCTGCAATACCAAATGCTGGATATAGTCAATTTTGGAAGATGCTGCAATTCTGAAGATACTTATCCTGAAAATGATTTATGGAATATGGGCTGGACCTGTTTGGTTCACCCGGAAGATGACTGAGAAGACGCATAAGGATTTTTAATTGTTTATTTCTTAATTTCTTTAAATTTATATACACACGTGTGTGTATACACATGTGTGAGTATACACACACACATGTGTGTATACGTTTGTGTATATATACATACACGTGTGTGTATGTATACTCACACGTGTATACATATATACACACATATATACATAGGCGTGTATATATATACATACATATATACATAAGTGTGTATATATATACACACATGTGTGTGTGTATATAGCAATATAATATACCAATGTGTTTTAGGATGAAGGTTTGGAGAAGTCACAGATCCAACGAGATATTAAATTTGATTTTATAAAAATTAGAATTGGAATTCGAAATTCAAATTCCACCTATTTGGGTGGAAGATGCATATGCCCATTTTAGAACAAAATTGAAATTTCGAAATTCCAATTCAATTGTTTTAGATAGACAAACATGGAAAAAACAAAACTGAAAATTAGATAATGCCAATTCTAAGCATATTCCAGCTACCAAAGTGGTGCATATATCTTGACAAGCACAAGCACATTGCTTTGAGATCATACACGACAAACAGCTGCATTGACACTTTGGAGCCACATAAGTTTGATATTAAAAGTATATAATTTCAGGCCGGGTCTTTTTCGACTTTCTACATTTTCTTGGCTGCCGACCTGCCTTGTCTTCCAATTCAAACAAAAGTAGAATATTGTGGTCTCCGTAACAAATTTGAGTTGTTCCGTATCTCCAGCAGCCATTTGTCATATAAAAGATTTTAATGACGTGCAGGGCACTCAACGATCTGTTGACATAGGAAAAACACCAAAAATAAGTGTCCAAATATATATATGTTTTTTATTTGAATTGAATGCCATATTTGGATGAATAATAAGCCATGTAGTTATGCTTGAAAGAAAGAAAAAGACAGCAAAAGATGTAAGTACATGCAGTACGATGTCAAATAAACAATTTGTGGGCATTGCTGGCAGCTTGAACCCACCATAGAAAACTGCCTTTCAGCCGCCCATGAGATAACCCATTTGTCCTTCATGAACTAAATACATATTGTTTTTTCCCTTATACGTAAGCTGCAGGGGTTTGTGAAGGTTTTGTTTTTAAAAGTTTAACCAGGCCAGCCTATAAATGGGGGATTCTCTGAAATGAATGTATGTTAATAGTCCAAATAGTAACTCATATAAGTACAAAGTTTGGGAGCATATTAGTTTAATAAAGTTTTGAAGCACATTCAAGAGCACAAGGTGCTTGATATGAACATCATGGGGACCTCATTTTTGATGTGAATGTGTTCATGAAGATGGATAGTCAAAATAATAACTCACATGGTTACAAAGTTTGTATGTATATTAGTCTAATGGTAATTTTGGAGCATAGTCAAAGAGCACAAGATACTTGATATGAACATTAAGGGGACTTCATCGTCGATTTGAGTGTATTGTATCAATGTGGATAGTTTGAACACTATAAACTCACATGGGTACAAAGTTTGTAAGCACACTAGTCTAATGATAGTTTTGGAGCTCAGTCAAAGAGCACAAGGTACTTGACATGAACACCAAGGGAACCTCACCTCCAATATGAATGTATTACATGAACATGGATTGTCCAAGCAGTAGCTCACCTGGGTATAAAGTTCGTGAGCACACTAATCCACCAACGGTTTTGAAGTATAGTCAAGAGCACAAGATACATGACATGAACGTCAACACTACAAAGCCCTTGCAAAGATTTGAACTTGGTAGTAGCAACAACAATGCTACGACTTTATTGTCACACTATTAAATGAACTAGTCAAGAGCACAAGGGACTTGACATGAACGGCAACACATTGGACCAATGAAAGTACAAAGCCCTTGCAAAGATTTGAACTTGGTAGTAGCAACAACAATGCTACGACTTTATTGTCACACTATTAAATGGATTAGCCAAGAGCACAAGGTACTTGACATGAACATCGACACATTGGATCAGTGAAAACACAAAGCCTTTACAAAGATTTGAATTTGATAATAGCAACAACAATGTCGTGACTTAACCATCACATTATGAAATGAACTAGTCAAGAGCATAAGATATTTGACATGAACACCAACACATTAGATCACCAAAATTACAAAGTCCATGCAAAGATTTGAACTTTGACAACAACAACAATAATATCAAGATTTTAACCATCACAATATGAAATCAACTCATACAATTGTCAACTTAACAATAGTTCAATGAATAAGATGTTGATAAACCAAATACAAACAATTTGATTCCATCAATCTAACATGAATTTCAACCTATAGACGTAATAATTGAAGATTAAAAACACTAATCCAATCAATGTAACTTGAATTTCAACCTTCTTACGTCGTATGAAGCTTACTATACCTGATCTAATTGAACTTGTGCCCCAAAATATCATGAGTGCCGTCCATTCCCCAACTTCTAAAGCCAATCCAAACCAGGAAATTTTCTCAACTCCATGACGAACTTATAGAAATCCATAGTTTTATACATTCAAAATATTATATCTGCACGGAAAACACTAAACAGACCAAGTACATATGTACGTGCATGTGTTGTACCCACTTCTTTTGCCTTTGCTTTTGCATGATGCTTGCTTAGGTCATCTTGCTCTAAGTCCAATAGTAACGTGTAAACTTGGCTGAGAAATGTGTAAATCATATGTGGGAGACAATGGTGGCTCCCCCCCACCATGTCGTTAGTGCTGAAATCACTCATAAAAACATACTCACTTTTCAATGGTTTTATAATTCAAAACCAGAAACTTCATAAGCATGAAGGTAGTATTCCCTCAAATTTTCATTCCACAGATTTGGTCTGAATATGCAAACATCACAGACATGACCATGTGAAAAGTGATGTCATTGTAACCCATCTTTAAACACATCAATTATACCATATATTAGGAATCTGTCAATTGACCCTGATTGAGTTGGATCTAAATTTGACATGATAAAGCACCAATTGTGTAGTGACATTACTTGTACTTGTCAAGCACTCAAAGTTTGAAAACATTGGGACATGATAGATGAGCAATGATAGAGGAAAACTATTCTATGTTTCACCCCACATTCACTGTTTCTAATCTACCTTACTCTTGTTGTCCATGACTGATTTATCCAAGTCAGATAATAATAGTTGGTAATCATAGAAGATCACTTATGCTTTACCAAAAGAGGCGACCTTTTGAAGCTTGAAAGGTTATAAATACTTTTGATTGAATAGACAAGGAAGGGATAGAGTCCTGCAAACTCCTCCATCATAAAACTTCAATAATGTGGGCTCAAAACTCAACGAATTGATTTATTGAAAAAGTTCAGAACATTTAAAAGATAGAGAGTTCTTTGGAAGGCTTTGAATATGGTTTAAAGAGAGAGTTCTTTGGAAGGCTTTGAATATGGTTTAATGGCTTAACAACATAATTCTAGTAGAGAATTTATTTGAATATAATTGCATCTTATGTTACATTTGTATGAAAAATATGTTGTAAAATTAGTGTTGAAAAGTGTCATTGAATAGTTGATAGGTACAAATATTTATAGTTTAATATGGTATGACATAACATAATCAAAATTAAGTTTGAATATGTTTCTATGGTTCATTCAGTCTAATAAAATATCCTCTATAGTAGCTAGGAAGTCTACCCTAGAGAGAGATTCTATTTGAATATTACATCTTTATGTTACATTTATGAAAAATATGCTATAAAACTTGTGTCGAAAGGTGATTGAATGGTTCATAAGTATAAAATATTTGTAGTCCAATATGAAATGATGCAAGATCAAATAAAATTCAATCTTTCTAAAGTCATAAAAAATGGAAGGGGTCCATTTTTCCTATACCTATAGTCATAGGAACATGTAATTATGGAATGGCCCAAGCTAAAAAACAAATTTCATTTTTTCTAGAATCATAAAAAACAAAAATATGCCCCTTTTTAAATCTATAGCAATAGAAGCTCAAGTGAATATAGAATGACCCAAGATAATTTTTTTAAAAAATTTTCTAGAGTCATCGAAAATAAAATGGGTCCATTTTTTCTATATCTATAGTAATAAAAACATGAAAATTAGAAATAATCCAATATTAAAAAAAAATTTCAATATCTCTAGTCATAAAAATAGATTGGGTCTATTTTTTATATACTTATAATAATATAAACATGTAAATATGAAAATAATCAAAGATCAAAAACAAATTTAAATTTTTCTAGAGCCTTAAAAATAATTGGGTCTATTTTCCCTATACTTAATATAATAATAGAAACATGAAATATGGAGTGGCATAAGATAAAAAAAGAATTAATTTTTTGTGTAGTCATAAAAAAAAGGAATAGATACATTTTTCCTATACTTGTAGTAATAGGAACACATAAATATAAAGTGACACAAGATTTTAAATTTTTTTTTTCTAGAGTCATCAAACATATATTAGGTACATTTTTTCTATATACCTAAAGTAATAGAAGCACGTAAATAGGGAGCGACCCAATATCAAAAACAAATTTCAATTTTTTTGTAGTCATAAAAATGAAATGGGTTCGTTTTTTCTATACCTATCTAGTAAAAGAAACATGCAAATATGGAGTGATGCAATCTCAATAACAAATTTCAATTTTTCCAGAGTCATGAAAAATAGAGTGGACCCATTTTGTATACCTATAATAATAGAAGCATGCTATTATGGAATAACACATAATAACAAATAAGTGTCAAATTTTCTAGGGTCATAAAAATGGAATGACTCCATTTTTATATACCTATAGTAATAGAGGCATGTAAGTATAGAATAATCTAAAATTAAAAACAAATTTTATTTTTTACGGAGTTGTTGGGTCCATTTTTTTATATACGAATAGTAATAGAAGCATGTAAATATGGAATGACTCGAGATTAAAAAAAACATAATTATTCTAGAGTCACCAAAAATGGAACGGGTCCATTTTTTCTATACTTATAGTAATAGAAGCATGTCCAAGATCATTTAAGCAATTTTTTTGGTTTTCTAAATTGTTACAAATGGAATGAGTCCATTTTTCTATACCTATAATAATAGAAACATGTAAATATGAAATCATACAAATCAAAAATAAATTTCAATTTTTCCAGGGTCATCAAAAATAGAATGGATCCATTTTTCTATACCTATAGTAATATAGAAAAAATTAATTATGGAATGATGGAAGGTCAAAGACAAATTTTAATATTTCTAGAAACATAAAGAATAGAATGAGTCCATATTTTCTATACTTATAATAATAAAAGTTCATCAATACATAAGGGATTTATGTTTTATGATTGCTAGTCATAAATTTTTATAATTTTATATGGAATAATGTAGCATCAAAATAAATTTCAACTTTGCTAGAATCATAAAACAAAACTATGTTTAAAATAAACTTTTTTTAATGCATCATATGAGGTATATAAGGAAAATATTTCCACTAATATTCTATATACAATAACTTAATCTTGATAATAATACTCAATTTGCATTTCAAAAACATTTATAATATCAAATCTTAGAAGGCAGAACAAATTAAAAGACACAATAATTTTAGTAAATATTTCAGAATAGGTATTTGATTAATAATTTAATACTAAATGGTCAATTAAGATAAAAGTAAAATGATGTTAGGTTCATATATATTCAAAATTTTATTTGCGCAAAATGACCTATAGTCTATATCTTAATTGAATTAAAAAACAATTTAATAACATTGAAATATTCAATTCAAATGTATTATAAAGAAAATCTACTTGTACAAAATAATTACGTACTAGCACTTGCACCAAAAGAAGGTATCATTATTGCACATGAGGCTGTGCACACAATCAAAGCTGCAAAAGTTAATAGAATGTTGATCAAACTCGACATCAAGAAAGCCTATGATCATGTAAATCAAGACTTTCTTCTCAGGGTTCTTAAAAAATTTGGCTTTGCAGAGGACTGGGTGAAGTGGATTGCAAGCTGCATCAACACCCCTAGATTCTCTATCCTAGTGAATGACAGCCCCCAAGGTTTCTTTGAAACCACAAAAGGAATCTGACAGGGTGACCTCATTGCCCCTTTTTTATTTATTATAATGGCTGAAGTCTTGGGTAGACTTATCACCAGCAAGAGATTGGATGGCAGCTGGCAAGGGTTCAAGATTGCAGAAGGTGTTTCCTCCTCCACACACCTGCAATTTGTAGATGACAACCTTCTCCTAGGGGTAGCCTCACTTGCTGAGGCTCATTTCATCAAGTCAACTTTAGACTGATACAACAGGGCTACTGGTCAGAGTGTTAACTGGCATAAATCAGAGATCTTCTTCTTTCATACTACCAATAATGTGCAAAAACAAATTAGTGAAATTATGCAAATCAAGATAGGAAAGCTTCCGAGCAAATATCTTGGAGTGCCTTTATTTGACGGTGCCTCCAAACCTCACTTGTGGAAAAACCTAATGGATTCATGCTTCAACCGTATGGAGGGCTGGAAAAGCAGGTGGCTCACATCTGCAAACATAAATCTGTTACTTCAAGCTATTGTGTAGGCTATCCGAATTTATTCTATGAGTTGTTTCAAAATCCCACATAAATTATTAGATGTCATTGTTGAAAGAATGAGGAAGTTCTTTTGGAATGGGGCCGAAGAAGGTGATAAATGGCCCCTCATTGCATGGGACAAGATATGTAAATGAAAGCAGAATGGGGGAACTGGACTGAAGGACTGGAGAAAGATGAACTTGGCACTAGGGGCCAAACTGGTTTGGCACATGTGTAGTCAACCAGATAGTTTATGGGTCAAAATCCTCCGATCCAAGTACTTAGATTCTCTACAAGATGAAAGAATCCTCACTATAGTGAATCCCCCTAAAGGATTTGCAATCTGGAATTATTTACTAGATTACAGATCTATCATTACAAGACATGTCTCATGGCATGTTGGCGATGGAAACAAATCCCTATTTTGGGATGACTCTTGGAATAATCACCCAATTTTAAAGGAGGAAAAAAGATTTGATGATTTGAGAATTCTCTTCTCTAATAGATGGGGCTCTAAGGTGGCTTATTACCTAGAATGTAGGGACTCCTCTCTTGGCCCTATTTGGCAATGGAAACTTATGGATGAACTAAACCTGTTAGCCCCACAAAGAGACCTTATGGAAGATATTTTTAAACAGAGGAGCTTCACAAGAATTGGGAAAATAGATAAACTAATATGGTGCAAAACCAATAGTGGGGCCTATTCGGTAAAGCTTGGGTTCTTATCCCAAGACAAAGAGGAGGATATATTATCTTGGAACACTAATCTTTTATGGGACATACATTGCTTTCCAAAGGTAGGAAGTTTTGCCTGGATAGCTGTGCAAAGGAGGATCTTAACAGCTGAAAGAAGGAAACATTTTGGCCTCCAAGGCCCAACTCAGTGTGTTTTATTAAAGTCATCTCAGGAAGATGTTGATCACTTACTTGTTCAGTGTCCCTTTGCAGCAGATTGATGGGATCTAATTAGGGAAAAATTGAACATGTTTGGACCAATATAGCAGGGCATCGAAGAGGTGTTTCAAAGCTGGCCGATTCCTCAAAAGAACATTGCCTTGTCTGGATTATGGAAGGCTTGCCCCTCACTTATCATTTGGGAGATTTGGAAAGAATGTAACAAATGTATCTTCCAAGATAAGGAAAGCTCCCTATTTAGCATCAAAGCTAGTATCTTAAGTGCTATTGAAGAGGCTATGCAAGCTTCTCTTATTACCTCCACTGGTAGTTTGCTTTACACAAAGGCTGACAGGGAACTTCATTTCAATTGGCCAAGCTTGACATTTAGAAATGGAAATTTTAAAGATGTGAATACACTGAAAAAAACAAGATTAGAGCTGAAGTGGGATAAACTGAGTCCAGGATGGGTTAAAATTAACTTTGACGGAGCCTCTAAAGGCAATCCAGGACCCTTAGGTCCTGGTGTTGTTATCAAAGATAGCAATGAGGATATTTTAGCATTAGCTGCCCAAAGACTTGGTAGAGGAACTAATAATGAGGCTGAGGCCAGGGCAGCACTGTTGGTCTTACAAATGGCTAAAAGGTTGAACCTTCAGAATATCCACCTTGAAGGCGATTCACAAGTAATTGTGAATACAATCAAGAATGGGGCAGCCAATGCATGGCACCTAAGAAATATGATTGAAGAGATCTCTCATCTCCTACACTCATTCTCGGATTTCAAAATCACCCATGTCCGTAGAGAAGGAAACAAGGAGGCTAATATTGTCTCCAAATGGGTCATCAGTCCAATGATGAGCTATGAGCCATGCATTGAAATTTTCTCCCAAGAGATTTTTAGAAACTAAGCTGTGTTCTGTGTTGCAGGTTGATGCCCAATATTTTAATATGTTTGCTTCTGTAGGGTGGCAACTCTTTCATCATGAAGATTGGATGAGGTTGATGTGACTTATGCAAGTGGAAGACTACATCTTGCGAATGGACGTGATGACAAGTCTCGAACATGACACAACCTATTTTGGCGGTGAGAAAGCTTGATCAAGGACAATTATCAGCTTACAGAGGACAAACTTAAGATCTTTTCAGTGGCTCCTGACGCAAATAGAGATTTTATTCCTGTGATGGATCCAAGTCAGATGGTGCTTTGTTTTAAGATATATGCCTAATTTGTATTATTGTTAGTTGAAGGGACCGAAAAATTCTCCCTTACTCCACTTCGAATGCAGTTTAAAACCACCCACTACTTGCATCGAACACATCTTTCTTCTCCTACTCCAAACTTTTCTTTTAGCTGAGGTCGAGATGGAAGCTACATTCTCGGTTAGAACCAAGAAACAACAAAAAGCTATGGAGGGACCAGCCAGCATAGAGAGAATTTTAGGCTTGTTGAACATAAAGAATGAAGCCCTAGCTGTTGCTATCCAAAATATCCTTGGAAGCCATTATCAGGAGAGGTTCACCAAGCGCAGATCAAATGTCGATATCATCTCCTTGGTGGTGGCTTGGGCCCTGCAGCTTGGGGAGACTGAGAGTGAGGATTTGACTACAGTGAATGTTTTGAAGAATTGAAGGAAGGATTTAACTATGGACGTGTCCCCTTCCTCACATGGTGGGGAGATGTTGACCAAATAGCTTACCAGCAGGCTATAGCAAGCAAATGGAAGGCACTAAAATCTATTGTTGAGGACTTAGCAAGGCCTGCTGAGGTGCGGGACAAAGCAATTTTTGAGGAAGTGCATAGGCAAAAACGCGGGCAGAGGCATGGAAAACAACATGCCGAGGATTGAAGGCTAGTTTTGGGCAGTTTCTGTCCAGCTTTTTAAAATTTTTTTGTATTTGACTGAGAGCTCTATGTGCCTCAAGTCTTATTCTCTCCTTGTCTCCTCTTTGTTTTCTTCTATCTAGTGATTATTGTAGTAGCAAACATGTAGTCGGCCCCATTTTGATCTCTCTATCGATGGAGACCTCTAAGCTCCATTCTATAACTCTCTTTTTCATACCCAAGATTGGGTTAAGAAGCCTAGTAAAGGTTCTAAATGATTGTATAGCCTCAGTGCTAATATATATATATGATGCAATTTCTTTCATATCAATATAAATCTAAAGATCTGTTATAGACCAAAAAAAATAAAAAAATACTTATAACACTTTATAGTATGTCATAGTAAACATAAATAAGTTCATGTGGTTTAATACAATGTCAGAAGATGTAGTTACTAGTGTCATGTCATGTTAAAATGTTTATTTAGTGCATTGTACTTTATAGGTGGTGCTATTATTAATATTTATATTTTTAGAATTAGGATTTTTTTTAATATTCATTATTTTAAACTAATTTTCACTTTATTATGAAGATAATAACCTAATTTTTTTTGTGAAAAAAATTCAACACAGTTTAATTTTTTCAAAATTTAAAATAGTTATTATTACTATTTATATTAAAAAATAAAAGGGATGGTTCACACACAATGAATGAAGGCATACTACAATCAAAGAGACAATAAAATAATTCATGCTAGAAACCTGGCAGAGGATCATGACAGATAAATGTTACATAGACCTACAAACACAAATGGTCATGCAACCTTGAAAAGGAATGTTGCAATTAACTGTGGGGGATGGCCCCCCCCCCTCCACAAAATAGACTCGATATGGGTTGGCAAATGGTTAAAAGTAGAAAAATGAAAAGGGTAGAGTGGGAGGAATCCAAGTGGAGCAGAAGGGAGGATATGTGTTCTGTTGATAGGGCTTCCAAAATTTGGGTAATACCCATCGCCTCTAGGGCAGGGATTTTTTTAGTGGCGATTCTTCGCCAATTGGCGAATATGTCCCGTCGGGCGTATAGAATTTGGAAAAAAAATGCATAGTGTACTGTTTGACCGGTTCGCCCAGATTTTATAAAAAACATGTTAATTGGTCGGGTTGTTCGCCACTATTTGCATGTAATTTCACTACGGTAGTGGGGTTGTTCGCCCATTTAT
>MU228155.1:1107747-1121169 GCA_018584345.1 Thuja plicata | reverse complement strand
AGCTGGGCTAGCTCCCTATAGTAAACCTCTATATCCTTCCTGTCAAAGCGAGATATTAATCTCTTGCTGAAGATCTCGTATGAGGTAATCAATCCGTGGTCCTGGGTGACTAGGCCATGATTCCACCAATCGTATGCGGACCCCTCTAGATGCATAGTGGCAAATTTAATTGCCTCTGTTTCTGACATAGTTTTGAGAGTCAAGAATGTATCGAGCTTGTGGATCCAAGCTCTAGCGGAAGTCCTACCGCTGCCATCGAACGTGGGAAGAGTCAACTTGTTCATGGCGTGCTTCAAATCCTGATTCGGACCCCTGGTTCTCCTATCTGGCTGGGCCCTACTGAATTCTCTCTTCTGAGCCATATACTACACAAATGTCAAATCAGCTTTGACATTGTCGGGTAACATGTCCCACTCATCGTGCATCATCATAACATTCTCTGGGAGAATGCCTACTGGTCCTGGTTGCGCCACCTCCTCCTCTGCAATATTCTTTGTGAATGTAGGCATAAGGGGTCTGTCAGTGGTAAATGTAGGTACTCTATCAGCTCTAGGAGATCCTACTCTACTGTTACCACCACTATGCTGGCTAGGGGGCCTCCTGACTGTAACTGTCAACCGCTCGATAACCCCTGTAAGTTGCTGTAATACACCAGCAATATTGTCCTTCCCATCACGAATCTGCCTCATGGTTTCCCTGGCTTCCCTGTCCATCTCTTCAGCCATGTTCCCACCTAGCATAGTTTGCTCAAAAACAAACTCCTCGCTATCTGGATGACTGGACTCAATGTCCACCTGTACTGAAGAATCTACCTGTTCTAGTTCCTCCTTGTTATAATCAAAACCGGGTACCCTGCGCCTGCTATGCATACCTGGCTAGCATGGTTACTACTGAAAAATCTGACAATTGAAAACAATGACCCCACTAGGATGGCAAGATCAGAGGCTCTGATACCACTATAAAGTCCCTATCTGGCTGTAGCCGTTGTTTGTCTGCAGTATCTTCTGTATTCAGAGAATTTCTTGTTTGATGTCACGAATAGTGTGACTGTGATTGATTTGTTTTCTATTCTCAATGTGTAATGCAAGATAAATTATCCATAAAACAACATGCAAGGCTACTGCTGGATCTTTATTGACTTAGGAACTTCAACTAAAGATTTGTTTACAATCATGAGCATAATACAACCATGAATATAATATAACCAGTATAGTGACAGTCTAGTCAAACTGAATAACAAATTTTCTTTCCATACTGATTACAAATGCAAATGATGAGAGGAAGAGAGTCGAAACTGGTTTTGTGCACCTTATATTATTGAGTGCCATCTTACACCATGAAGGATTTTGCAATGCCTGGGAACACAGACCACTCCACGCTATCTACCTATAGTTCCAGTGCGAGCTGGGAGCCTGCTATGAACGCACCTATCTGTAGACTCTGTGGGCGCTGTGTGTCTGTTGTATACACTTAGTATTCTGACGCTGGGTATTTAATGATATGTTAGTCGAGACTACTTTGCAACAGTCGGGTGTAGATATCCCAAGTCTGTCCGTCACCTCCAAAGGATCTCTGTGCAGCTGCGGTAAGTCTGTTACAATTGATAAGTAGGAGATATTTTTCCACAGCAAGTCAAATTGTGATATTGCTATCAGGATTTAACTGTGTAGTTTTTGAGTCAAACTCATTGACCCATAATTCATGAGTAGTGGTTCAACATAAACCCATCTCTCATGAGAATGAATGGAACACTTAGCATCACCTAGATCCAATGAGTGCTAAGTGTTCCATTCATTCTCATGAGAGATGGGTTTATGTTGAACCACTACTCATGAATTATGGGTCAATAAGTCTGTTACAAACTGTGGCGTGAGGGCACCCTGTGTCTTTTGCCCGCGCGTGATGCTGTTGGAACTGCCTGTCACTACCCGCACCACTCTTCCAGCATTCACGCGATTTCCTCCTCACTCGATACACCCTACAGCGGCGTCTAATACAGTGCAAGTTTCCGCATTAACATACTCCTCTCCCGAGATAGCTGTGTGAGGGTGGAAATCTTCTATTGCAAATGACGTTGCTGGCATACAAGGTAGTCTGTTCTTTCATACGCAGCTAGCTGACTGTGGGAGATTGAGAGGCGTTTCACTTACAACAGCTGGGCCAGGTTTCGTTTCTAACTCTTCACTATCTTTACTTCCTAATGCCGCGTTTTCATGAAATCGTCTGAAACTAAACAATGAAACTGCTCCTTGACTATTGAAGCTTGATTTTCTTTGCTAAAGATTCTACTACTGTCATTTCTTGAGTATTTTATTCAATCTGCAGACTGGAAAATATAGATTCTGGGCCTAGTTTCGAAATTACTAGCTGGAGCTTGAAACCATAAACTGAACTTACTTGAAAACTACTTGTGAAATCTGAAGTAATTCCACCAAGGTGAGAAAATGCTGGGGCTACATCCAGTTTTTCTCAGAATTCTTCCCAAGGGGCTACGTCCTTAAGAATACTCAATCACATTAAAGCAACCAATTATAATTCTCAATTTCATAAATTCTCATTTTACTTTCCCAAGGAAGATTGCCTTCCTTTTATCACATCGAAGTGAGAGCCATAACATCCGAGTAGGCAATGTGGGATAAAAAAGCACTTTCATCTTTTAGTCACTTAAGTCACTTTATAAAATAAAGTAACTTAAAATTATAATATTAAAGTGACTTTATAACAATACTTTATAAAATAAAGTATCCCAACCATATAGTCTGACTCGGATATAAAATAAATGTCCAAGTAGCACCTGTGACTGACTGGCATCCTCTGAAAAGTGGCCATTAGACTATCCAGATGGCTAGATAGACTAATCAGGCATAAAATTGCATTACTGCAGAGAAGGGGACATTACAGAGGAAGAATATAAGGAACTTTTCAAGTCCCTAGCTAAAGATTGGGCGAGGATTGATGTTATCCAAGCTTGCGAATCACAACAAAAATTAATGTTGGTCTTTGTTTTTTGGTGGTTTTTGATGCTCGGCAGCTTGGACGGCCTTAAAAGTTTTAGGACTGTTTATAATTTTATGCTTTATACTACAGACTTTATTTGCTATAGCCCTGTGTGGCATACTTTGATTACTGTCATTACGACTTATAATGGTTCTGTTAGTTTAGCTTGGTCTTTTGTTGGTAGTCTTATGGTTAGACCTTATTTAGTTTTTGATAGAGGTAAATCTTGGTGGTTGCTTCTTATTCCGTTGTTAATGTACTGAAAATGGTAATCTGTTGACAATGCCCTTGTGGTATGTACAATGGGACAACCCCCTTGTTTTTGGCTGCTTTTAATATAAAAAACAATCTTAGATCAATTTTTTTTTTTTTAAAACTCCTTGAGCTCTCTATGGCATTACATGATGATGGAACAAGAGTGCTATCCGAAATTGATGAACAAAATCTCTACACAATTTGATCCGTAAACAATTGCGCGAATCTTAGGTCATTTAGCAACACATTGATATTGAGAGCACATACTAAGTTGTACCAATAATCTTGTTCTGGATTAGAGCCAAGGACTAACCACATGTCCCCATGCAATTGCTTAAAATGCATTTTTATTTATGATAAGATTGAAATATTTCCCTATTTTCATGGAACAACTATTGCTTAAGATTGAAAGTGAGTTTTGCAAAAATAAAAATTCCCTTCTTTCTATTAACCTCCAGTCTATTCTTAAAATTTTACCTCTAAAAAATATTATTAATAATTTCATTTTTAAAAAGTAAAAATAAGTTCATAAAAATAAGTACCAAAAATTGAATATGATTCAAAATGTTGATTCAAACAAATTGAATCACGGTTAATCCAAAATCATTCAAACAATATATTTAAGTCCACCACCTTCACAAATTCTTCTACTAAACAATCACATAAGACCTGCCCTAAATAGTATAAACTCCCCCACTTTCCTTTAAGATAGTAATCAATCCAACCTTTCAATCTAATCCTATAAATAATAATAAAACAAAACCATTATTAACGTTTGAACAGGTGTCAAACCTCTCCCCGATGATCTTCATGTGAAGAACAACCCATATATAATCATCCTCGACTCCTAAAGCACGATGACTTCGAAAATGGCCAAAATTTAGCGGGCTACCTAGTTGGATTGACAAGTTCCCAAAAGTTATTTTCATCCAAATCAACGATTATTGACTTTAGTATAATTGTCAAGACTCAAAAACTGGCAAAACTATTTTAGAAGCCTTAAAATTCCGAGATATTTTCATAGCCATAGGCATTTACCGATGGCACCTTTACAGCAGTATACAACGCATGCAGTCGGAATCTTTGACGGAAAACAATGTATATTAGAGCGGGTTCAAATTCATAGACGTTGACTTTTTATACAATCCCGATGCCGTTAAGCCATCGAAGTTTATCCTGTTTTGCATGGTGGGCCCACGCTGACAGTGCAGACTTGTCCTCATTCGAAGCATCCATAATTTCATTGCCTGGGGACACCACAAATTTACACTTCTTTCCGTCCGTTGTTCCGTGGTTATCCGTACCCACTTTCTATTATTTATTTTCCGTACTTACCTTCTGCTCCGTTATATAAATGGCAGACTGCCACTGATTCTTCCACATTAACTTCATACCAGGATTCGCCACGACGTATACCTCTGTCGACTGCTCAGCAAATGTGTCAGGTAACAATTCGTACGGTTTCAGAAAATCTGATTTCAGTTTATAATTGCTTTCTTGGGGATATAATACTGTTGATTTTGCTGCAGGAAGTAATGGAAACTTAGTTGGGGAGGATTTCATTCGGAATTTAGACTAGTTTTGAGCCCTGAAGATGACGGCTGGTAATGAGTTGTTGGAGGTCGAAGGTCTGGGGAGCCCACCGGATGGATCTCTGGTTGAAGAGTCTCGCCAAGCTCTGTCGTGTATCAATGATAACCTAACGCAGAAACTCAAGGCTATTGATGCACTTTCTGCTCCTGCTGCCATGGATATTGGAAAATGGCAATCTTTGAAGGTAAGGGTTTTGTTTCTGTTTTCCAGAAATTTTTTTTGTTCTACTGTCGAATTATGTGTAATCTGCTGTCAGTTATGTTAGAAGAACGGGTCGGCTGAGAAATTGTGTCTGTGTGCAGGAAGCCATGGAGTCTCAGGCGAAAAGTGACGCAGAAAAGGAAAGCCTTTTGCATAAGACTGTGATCCAGCTTCATGAGTTACATCAAATATATGACGGTCTCCTAGTCGCTGGGAAATCTGTAAGTGGAGCACTAAAGAGCAACATAAAGCGAGATGACGAGAAGGAGTCTTCGGCACAAGAGACGGAAAAGAGAATCGGAATGGCGGAACACCAAGTCAAATCGAGAATGGCGTCGACAGTGCTCGATCTCAGCGGACTTATGCTCCACAGCCTGCCAGAGAGTCTGCAGAAGTTGTCCTCCACAGTCGTCAAGCTAGATCTCTCTAATAACAACCTCGAGGTAACAGAGATCAATTAAACTATCTTTGCATGACTCTTTACCGTGAAATTTGCAGGCTTATTTATTGTCATTTAAAGCTTTCTTCGCTTTTATCTGGTTGAGGAATCTTTCTGTTAAAGTCGAAGCGAAATTTATAGGCTTATTTACTGTCATTTAAAGTTTTCTTCGCTTTTATCTGGTTGAGGAATCTTTCTGTTAAAGTCGAAGCGAAATTTACAGGCTTATTTACTATCATTTAAACTTTCTTAGCTTTTATCTGGTGGACGAATCTTTCTGTTGAAATCGAAGCCAAATTACAGGCTTATTTATGTCATTTAAAGTTTTCTTCGCTTTTATCTGGTTGACGAATCTTTCTGTTAAAGTCGAAGAGAGATTTACAGGCTTATTTACTATCACTTCAGTTTTCTTCGCTTTTATCTGATTGAGGAATCTTTCTATCAAAGTCGAAGCGAAATTGACAGACTTACTTACTATCATTTAAACTCTTCTTCGCTTTTATCTGTTTGACGAATCTCTCTGTGAAACTGAAGCGAAATTCACAGGCTTATTTACTAGTACTCACAGTTTCCTTCGCTTTTATCTGATTAACGAATTTTTCTGTTGAAGCTGAAGCGAAATTTACAGCCTTACTTACTACGACTCACAGTTTTCTTCGCTTTTATCTGATTTTGAGAAATCTTTATGTTGAAATCGAAGCAAATTTTTTCCCGCAGACTTTGCCTGAAGCCGTGGCGAGTCTCGTGAACCTTGCAAGTCTGGATCTTCACTCAAATCAATTGACATCGCTGCCGGATTCGATCGGACGCCTGGTGAAGCTCAAAGTTCTCAATGTTTCTGGCAATATGCTTGCTGCGCTGCCTGATGGAATAGAAGGCTGCTGGTAGGTTATTTAAAATATTGCGAACACCTTTCGTCATTTTCTTCTCCGGGTATAGGTATCTGGCTCTTCTTTTAAGTTATTTAAAATATTGCAAATTTGCAAACGCATTTCATCCCTTTCTGCTCCGGCTATTTCTGGCTGTTCTTTGACTTGTTATTTAATGCCAGTGCCATGGAAGACCTGATTGCGGATTTCAACCAGCTCTCCCGTTTACCGGAAGGTCTAGGGTTCGAACTTGTGAACCTCCGGAGACTTTCCGTACATTCCAACAGGCTTACTCGTCTCCCGTATTCAACTTCACACATGATGCGTCTGCGTGTGCTGGATGTTCATCTCAATCACCTCGGAAGTCTTCCTGCAGATATGGAGAACCTCACAAATCTGGAAATCCTCAATCTCAGCCAAAATTTCAATTATCTTCTATCTCTGCCGGATTCGATCGGTGGACTCAGCGGCCTTGTAGAATTAGACATCAGCTACAATCACATAAAAATGCTGCCGAACTCCATTGCTCGTTTGGAAAACTTGCAGCGCCTTAAGCTTGAGGGAAACCCCCTGATTGAGCCTCCTCCCTCTGTTGTGGAGCATAGCTTGGCAGCCGTGAAGGAATACCTGGGAGAAAGGTTGAGGATGCCAGGAAAAAAAGTAAAGAAGGGCTCATGGCTGGGACATCTTTTGCCGATCAAATGGGGAAGACGTGGGGCAGGGAGTGGAACGAAGAAAAATTCAAGAGTTCTTTCGTTGAACGAAGAAAATGAGTTATCCTCTGGGCGACCGGGTCATGATCTGCTCTCTCCCCTGCGCTTATTCACTCCGGGACGCACATCTTCACCTTTCCGCGCTTTTGCCACCCCTCTTCGCCCTAAGCGCAAGTCGTACGCAGCAATCTAGAGGTCATCCCGATATTGCAAAATATTCCATATCATCAAGCATTTTCACTTTTTCCTGCACAGTTTAAGACTCTACAGACAGTTATTATGTACTATGTATATGTTATTTCTACTGTGTATTTTCCATTTTGTATGTACAGCTTTCACTCTACCTGAATGAATATGCGTTGGCGTATGGAAGAAGCCCGTTTGGAATATACCGACCTTAGGAAATGTGTTTTTATACGGACTGTCAATGGCTTAAATATCTCTTTGATTTTGAAATATGCGTGTTCAATTTTCTTTTCTAAAATTCCATGCTTACCGTGGTTAAGAATGGAAGTAGTTGGTAAGCCTTATAAAAGAATTAACAAGGTTTTAAGTGAAATACTTCATGTCAAAATTGTAGGGGTTTTTATATTGCAAGGGCGTAAGAAAATTTCTCCACGTTTACATTGGAAATCGGATCTTTTGATTTTTTAAGTATTTTTTAATCTAATAGTTAAGCGAAAGAATCTAATAGGCGAGTAAACAAAAATATTTGTTAGGTTTCATATATTTTAAGTTCTTTAATAAAATGTATTAAAAGAATTAGTTGTTAAAAGATAATATACTAATCAAATTTTAATAAAGAATTTACATATACTTGTGTATATGCATGTGCACTTATATCTTTGATAAGTCAAACCAAAAAATAATGAATCAAAGATTGATCTATAAGATGATGGTACTATGTCTTCATATATAAGTGTCTTCATATATAAGTTTTGGTCTAACTTATTTGAGGTATTTTGGAATACTTAGTAAAGATATAGAGGAATTTTATAGCTAAATTCTCGCACCATAGTTCTTAAGCGGTATATTAGATTTCAATGATTTTATATAGTTGTCTTTGTATTTGAGTTAAGTTTTTATAAATATTGTTCTGGCTTCAGAGTAGTAAAGGTGAATGACGCGAGACCTGTTATGCATGCAAGGGTCAATAAGTGGTCATTTCAAAGTATCATTCAAATTATGACCCCTATTGCCCTAGGTACATGTTTTCTTAGACAACCATTTTTTAAGAGAATATTGTATTAATAATAAAAACCACCTTTTAAACCTTAAGAGATGTATGGGACCACTCAATAAAAAATATTATAAAGTGGGTAGAGCAATAAAATTAGTCCACCACTATTTAGGGTCTACCTTTGGCCATGTGGGTGATTGGAAGATGTGTCTATGAACACACACACACACCCTCTCTCTCTCTCTCTCTCTCTCTCTCTCTCTCTCTCTCTGGCGACGTCCTCGACACCATACCCACCAACCTTTGACCCACTGAAGGGATCTACAAATGCATTTGTGCCCTGAACATTGATTGCTCTCCACACCTTTTGATGTGCAAGAATCCTTGGTTTGCTGGCAATCTTGCATCGCTCGATGAGTTTGGGTTACAGTTGGCAGTTTCTGTGATTCTAGTTGTGGTTGGTCCACATGGATCTTTTGTTTTTGCGCTTGTACTGGCATGTCTTGATAGTGTTTTGGATGTTGTTCTGTGATCACTCCGTATTTGGTGTTATCTGTTGATCTAACTGATGAAGATAATGAAGACTAAGTGATACCGAGTATACATTGTTGTAGAAATACTTAGATCAATTATTATTTTGTCATTGATGTCAAGCAATTGATTACTAATTTTTATTAAGTTACCATATCATAAGTTGGAGAAACTAATTGGGTGACAAATACAGATCAGATCATGATGAAGTATTATTGATATAGTTTTCTACTATATATTTGATGTTATCAAATCGGTATGTTTGATTGATTGAGTCAGAAATTGCAAGAGTTAAAGTTTCATATGTATTAAGTTACTCTACCGAGTTAGACAGAGTCTATAAGTATAGAGTCATCAACTACACAGAGTCACAGTTACTGAGTATCGAGAACAAGTCATGCACCGAGCAATAAACAAAGATAGTTACCGAGTTGCAAGCAAGTTTTATCAAGTACAAGACATAGATTAAGAATGATGATAAGATCAAATTCAATACGTATATATGATGAGCTGGATGAGGAAATGAATTAAATGAAGTTTGTTACAAGATCTACGAGCGAGAAAATTCAAGGAGAAGATCTAAGGTGGAGATCAAACGGTTAAACTTGATTATGTGAGTTCCAAGAAAAATACAAGTTCCGAGGTAAAAGTGAAACGGTTTATCGAGCTGAAATTGTGAAGAAATTGATCGAATGACTGAGCGCAAACGATGGAAAACCTAATCAACAGGATTAAGAGGCAAAAGGATGTCTATTTAAATGATGAGAAACACGAGAAAAGAGAGATGCTGGCAAGTTGAGTTGTAGAACAAAAAGGAGTTGAAGAACAGAGTTACCGAGTAGAACAGAGTAAAACAAATTTGAGGAGTCTACAGTCTGAAAAAAGATTGATGTTTTATGTGAAGCCAATATTCATTTGAGCATAAAGGATCCGACACAAGCATAGTGAGTTTCTATTTTTACAGATCAAAATTTATTGTTGCTTATTAACATTTGTAACAGAGAAAATCTCTTAACCGAGTGGATTTAACAGTCCTATATGTAAATCCTAGAAGTAGGTGACATTCCAAAAGAGTGTTTAAAGACCTCTAACAAGACCACTTTTACCAGAGTGAAGATCTTAATAGATCTGAGGCCAATCCCCTAACAGGGTCATATTTAGCAAGTGTGTTTGTAAATTTTTAACGGGATAAGATTTTAACCGAGCGTACTTCAGAAGGGTACATTTTTATTGTGGGTCACAATTCCCACAGAGGTTTTTCCCTTATTAGTTTTCCTTGTTAAATCTGGTATCAACTGAGTTAAATATGGATTTATATATGTTTGAATGGTTATTTGCACATTGTGAGATGTATGTTTATTTAAGTTAAGTTGCTTTGTGAGTCGGTTATTACTGTATTCAGTTCTACCGAGTGGATTAGTGAGCTAAGTTTAAGTGTTCTATTGTTGAATTTATCTGATTCACCCCCTCTTCTCAGTGGGACCAACAATTGGTATCAGAGCTTGTTACTCTGAAGTGTTAAGTTTAAGAAATTGAGTTAAAGATCTAAAAATGTATAAGAGGGATGCACCTAAGCTGAATAGAGAACACTTCTCTACATGGAAAATCAGAATGAGATTACATGTATCTGGCATAGGAAAGTATTCACTGCATTATCTTGATAATCCTTATATTGTACCTACAATTGCACCTTTGACCGTCACTGAGCAAAGACAGAAGCATGAGCACACACAAGTTATGATTGAAATAGCTTCTACACTTACCGACCAGGAATATGATGAACTTGATGGATGTACTACTATAAAAGATCTATGTGGGATAAGCTTATTTCAACCTATGGTGGAGATCATCACGTTCAAAAGGCTAAAGCAGAAAGTTTGAGAGCAAAATTTGATACAATGAGAATGAAAGAAGGAGAAAACATAACACTGTACAACACTACACTTAAAGAGATTGAAAATTCTATCAGAAAAGTTCGTGGAATCATAACAGAAGAAGATGTTACAAGAAAAATGTTGAGAACTCTACTACCGAGTTATGTTATTCATGTATCTGCTATACAAGAGCTGAGATCTATTCACCAAGTGAATGTTTCACTGGATGCTACCATTGGTAAGTTGATTACATTTGAGATTAATGATTTTGATAATAGTGTGCCTACTACATCTAAGATTGAAACTGCATTTAAGTCATCTTTGAAGATTGGAAAATCTAAGGATGATAGACCTAGAGATGAATATGTGAGCACTGCTAGTGAGAAATTTTACTATTGTACTAGTGGTCTAGAAGAATAGTTTTCTAAAGATGAAGAGAATGAGAGAGAATTTGAAGCTTTATTGGCTAGAATATTACAAAGAGGAAAAGGTAAATACAGAGGTAAGTTGCCCTTGAATTTTTTTAATTGTGATAAGATTGGTTACTTTGCATCTAACTGTCCAGAGAAAGATAAGGATGAAAAGAAAGATAATAGAGATAAAGACAAAAGAGAGAACATATTTAGGAAGTTCAGAGATTACAAAAATAAAGGTAAGAAGTTTTTTTATATTGCTAATGAAGACCTATGTGATGATGATTCTGATGACAATGATGGTGAGGAAGCTGTGTATGTTGCTATAAAAGATGAATCTGATGGTGAAAAGAAAGATGAACCAAGAGCCCTCATATCACAAGTAAGTAAGAATTAAACTTGGATTATAGATAGTGGTTGTTCACATCACATGACTGGTGACACACTTAAGTTTATTTCCTTGGAAAATCATGATGGAGGATTTGTTAGATTTGGTAATGATGCTCCATACCCTGTGAAAGGAAAAGGATCTATAGTTCTATTAAATAATACAAAATTTAATGATGTTTATTGGGTTGAAGGTTTGAAATATAATCCGTTGAGTGTAGCATAGTTAAATAATACAAGTCACCGATTGGAATTTCAACATGGAAAGGTAAAAGTACTTGATGAGAAGAGTAATCTGATTGCTACTGGAGAACAATCTAAAGGTAATTTATTTTATCTTGATACTTCGATTAAGAGTTTCCTATTTGCAAAAGTTGAAGATGTTTGGTTATGGCACAAAAGGTTTTGTCATGTTAATTTTGAATACTTAATCAAAGTGGGTAGAAATAATAGAGTCAGAAGATTACCGAGACTTGAAAAGCCTGCAAATGTAATGTGTAAAGAATGTAAAGTTGGGAAGATGACAAAATCTAGTTTTTGAAGCAAGACTTATGTTACAAAAGGAATTTTGGATCTAGTTCACACTGACCTATGTGGACCCATGAGAACTCAAAGCTATTATGGAGATAGATACTTTATTTTGTTTGTGGTTGATTATTCTAGAATGATGTCAGTAATGTTCTTAAAAGAAAAATATGATGCATTTCAAATGTTTAAGTGGTACAAGGCCTGAGTTGAGAAAGAAACTGAAAAACAACTGAAATGTTTGAGATCTGATAGAGGAGGTGAGTTTACATTTGATGAGTTTACACTATTTTGTAATGAGAATGGAATCAAAAGATAGATGTTTTCACTAAGGACACCACAACAGAATGGTATTGTTGAAAGGAGAAATAGATCTATTGTTGATTGTGCAAGGACTTTGATGATTGAGAAAGGGATTTCTCAAAACTTTTGGAGAGAAGCAGTCAGTACTGCTGTCTATACATTGAACTAAGTTCAGATAAATAAAGGTACCAACAAGCCACCATATGAAATCTAGTATGATCATAAACCTAATGTAGCTTACTTTAAATATTTTTGAAGCAGATGTTATATACCAAAAGATTCAAGAGAAGGAAAGTTTTATTCTAAATTAGGAGAAGAAGGGATATTCTTAGGATATTCTACTAGGAGTAAAGCCTATAAATGTTTGAACAAAGTTAATAACAAAATGGTGGAAAGTGCAAATGTGAGAATTGATGAGTTTGCAGAAAGAAATGATGAAGAAAGCAAGAAGGAACCTGGAGACTCTGAGAGATTTGTATATGTACAACCTGATGTTCTTGATACCCTACCAAGAGCACCTACTGAGGAAGAAGTTGAACATGGAGCCCAACAATCGAGTGATGAGGATGAAGCACCGAGACCTGTAATCACCTAAAAATGGTCACCTAAACCCTAGACCCCCAATCTCAACAATTAATCAAGAAACCCTAATCTTGATTATTCTAAGTCCTAAATCAAACAAGCAATTCATCACAATCTGAACTGATCTGACCTAAACCCTAGGTCCTAATCAATTATTGTACTTGATTAATTAATTAATTCCTAAAATCATAATACTTGGCAAATAAACCTTATGTTAAATGTTTAATTGATATTCTAATATATTAATTAAATAAAAATTAAAAAATTGTCAATTAAATAAAAAATGAATTAAATTAATTATAAAAACATAAATGTGCATTCAAAATCAATTAAATCATTAAAAATGCATATGACATCATCAAATTCAGTTAACTGATTATCAAAATGGAAACAATCCAGTTCCACTCAGTTAACTGATTCTCATATGTTTATCATTTTGGAAACATTTCAGTTAACTGAAAACTGAATATGGAAGTTTCTAAAATAACTAATCAGCTTAGTTACCGATTCGGGTGCGGATGCCGATGCGGATGCGAGATGCGGGTGCGCGGATGCGTGAT
>MU228155.1:1074648-1107222 GCA_018584345.1 Thuja plicata | reverse complement strand
CCCCGCATCCGCTCCCGCTTCCCGCATCCGCCCGCATCAGCTCCCGCATCAAGCCTTCAGGAGCCCGCATCGGTAACTAGGCTAATCAGTCAGTTCAGTCAACTGACTCTCCCGACCAATCGAATCACTTGCACATGGATTGTGCTTCTTCAATTGAATCTGAGTCACTCTTTTTGTTCGATCTTGACCGTCGATTTGAGTGAGATTTCTATAAAAGAGAAACTCTTTTCCTTCACAAAGATCCTAGATTTTTAATATCGTTATTATGTTGTATTTTTCATTCTAGCTTTCTTGCATCTTAGATTCAATTTCAATTAGCTTATTTCACTTTTGTTTAAGCATGCAAATCAATCTAACTTAGAGCACACTTTGTTTTGGGTTTAAAACTGAATATCTCACATTTCAATTGGTGCTCTAAAACTGAATCTTAAGTAGATTAGATTTGCCACAAATATGCATTTGACATAATCATCTTAGATCATTTAGCATAGCTTTTAAATCCTTTGTTTAGGTCTTTGGTGTAGTCACTAAGCTTGCAATGGCCTGAGAGAAAGCTTATACTCTTGCCTTCTAGAAGGCAACAGGTCGACTCATTCAGACATGTAGGATGAATGAATCCATATTGATTCATGTATACAAATGAAGAACAATGACCATGTTGAAGTGTACTGCTAAGTAAGAAGGCCACTTTTAGCATGCATATTTCTGGCGCATATTCAAGGAAATGATCCATGCACCTACAAGATTTAGGTCCAATCATGGACATAATTGAAAATTTTAAATTACGGTTAAATCCTAAGAAATGTACATTTGGTGTTACCTCTGGCAAGCTGTTGGGTTACATTATCTCAGCTAAAGGAATAGAGGCCGATCCTGAAAAGGTAAGAGCGATATTGGAAATGCCACCTGCTAAGAACATAAGTCAGATGAGAACACTCCAAGGGAGAATCCAGTCTATCAGAAGGTTCATCTCACAATTGGCTGATAGAGCACAACCGTTTACCAAGACTCTGTGCAAGGGCATTACTTATCAATGGAGTGAAGAATGTGACAAAAGTTTCAATCAAATCAAAATGTACCTGGAAAACCCACCAGTACTCATGCCACCTCAACATGTCAAACCATTGATTCTGTACATTTCAACTACCTCAACGTCACTGAGGGCACTGCTAGCACAGGAAGATGAAAACAAGAAAGAATGTGCTATTACTATATTAGTAGAACATTGGTATCCTATGAGATGAACTACTCTATGATCGAGAAAGTGTGCCTGGCAGTAGTATTTGTATCTCAGAAACTGTGTCACTACATGTTGGCTCACTCAGTCAAACTGGTGGCTAAAATTGACCCTTTGAAGTATCTCCTAAGTAAAGATACCCTCACTAGAAGATTGGCTAAATGGGTTATGCTTCTTAGTGGATTTGACATAGACTATATTGAGTGTAAAGAAATCAAAGGGAAAGCAATCGCAGATCAATTGGTTGATGCTCCACTGTAGGATAATGAACTAATGAATGTTGAGTTCCCAAATGGATCTATTTTCACATCACTCACCGATCCTAGAAAATGTTCTTCGATGGCTCCTTCACGCAACAAGGTTCGGGTGAAGGGATTTTATTTCTGACTCCTCAAAACTATTCCATTCCAAAGGTGTAAAAGCTCATGTTTCCTTGTACAAACAACATAGCAGAATATGAAGCACTGGTAAATGGAATCAAACTGGCTCTTGAATGGAATGTTTCTGAGTTACATGTCCATGGTGAATCTCAACTTGTAATCAACCAAATCAATGATGTATACTAGACTAGGGATGAAAAACTCATGCCTTACAAATGAATGGTTGATGACTTTAAGAAATATTTCACTTTCATCACATTTCAACAAGTCCCAAGGCTACAAAATAGAGTAGCTGATGCCATGGCTACACTAGCTTCCTCACAGCAACAAGAGGACAATTTCCGCTATGAGTTCCTGGTGGAAGAAATCCATTTCCCTTCCTACAACTCCCCTGAATCCCAAATGGTCTGTTCGGTCATTGAACATGAATCTTCTCGATATCACCACGTTTACTCTTACCTATGCCATCAGGTCATTTTTGATGGACTAACCAGAAATTAAAAATGACACCTCATTTGTAATGCCTCATGGTATGTTCTTGTAGCCAACGATTTGTATAGGCGAGGATTAGACTATACTTTACTTAGGTGTCTAGAAAAAGAAGAGTCCAAACATGCATTGTTTGAAGTCCACAAAGGAATTTGTGGTTCTCATTCTAACGGTCTGACTTTGGCCCGAAAACTGCTTAGAGCAGGGTATTATTGGCCAGATATGGAGAAAGAAGCTATCGGGTTTGCAAAAGCTTGTAAGAAATGCCAGCTGGATGGCAATCTTATCCACGCTCTAGCAAGGGATTTCATTCCTTTTGTCACATATTGGCCCTTTCAACAATGGGCATTCGATCTCATCGGGAAGATTCACCCCTCATCTTCTAATGGACACAAGTTCATTATTATAGCTACTGAGTATTTCACCAAGTGGGTTGAGGTGGTCCCACTCATTAAAGCGACTAGACAACAAGTCTCGCTGTTCATTTTGAACTACATCATTTGTTGCTATGGCATACCTTCCTCCATCACCACTAATAATAGATGACAATTTAAGAACAACACCATGGATGAGTTGCATGAAAAATTCAAAATCACACAACAATGTTCTTCCATATATTACCCACAAGGTAATGGACAGGCTGAGGCCTCAAATAAAAAATTGTTGAAAATCTTGTATCATACAGTTAACAAGTATGGAATGGATTGGCACCTGCAGATCAATCCTGCATTATGGGCTTACAGAACGAGCATCATAACACCTACAGGGGAAACCCCATTTGCACTGGTATATGGGGTAGAAGTAGTCTTACCACTAGAGGTAGAAATCCCATCTCTTAGGGTTTATTTGCGTAGGCTTGTACTAGATGAAGAGTACAGAATTTTGAGACTCCAAGAACTAGAGTTCCTGGATGAATGTCAGAAAGTGGCCTTTGATCACCTCAGAGCTTATCAGAAAAGAATGTTAAGAGGATACAACAAGAAAGTCAGACCTAGAGAACTTCAAGTGGGTGACCTTGTGTTGAGAGAAAATCCCTGCAATCAGTCACATAGAGAACAGAAGGGGAAGTTTGAACCCAACTGGCTTGGTCCTTATATCATTACTGCAACATTCAGATCTGGAGCCTATCAACTCTCCACACCTGAAGGAGAACCACTTTGAGAGCCCATCACCACTCTCCATCTGAAGAAGTTCTACACCTAAGACATTCTCGGTGATCAGCACCATGTACATAGTAATGTCCTGAAAAAAATCTAAAAATTGAAAAAAGTCCTGAAAAATGATCATCTTTGTGAAAAGCTAGCAATAGGCGCCTTGATGCATTGATCAAAAAAATAAAAAAAATGGAAAAATACAAAAAAATTGAAAAAGAAGAAAAAGTGCCTTGGTGAAAACCTGGTAAATAGGCACCATGGTAGCAAAAATAGCATCTTTTCCAAGTAGGTGAACACCTGGTAAACATGCGCCTCTTGTACAAAGTGCTCCATCTATCAATGCTCAGTCTTGGAAATCTTTTGCTTCAGTTTGTACATAGCTTTCAGTCACTTTCATGACATTGGTTCTTTTGAGAACACTCCTGGCTTGAAACTGATCCAGATTCATAACCTGGGGGAAATCAAATCGGATTTGTCCTCGCAGTATGAGTCAAGTCAGTCATCATTGTTTTCTACTTGGGGAATGGGTCCCCAAATTTGATCACATCTTTGGATACACCAGAGTCAGTAATCTTGTCATTTCTGAAGGACAACTCACTACTGACACAAACATGTGTTTCTCAACACCACAATCAACAGTGTTTCTTAACACTATCTTTGGATGCATCTGTGTTTCTTAACACACATTGGATATCACCAACATGAACAACGGATCTATATCAATCAAACACAAAGCACTCACAAGCACAACAGTGTTTCTCAACACCTCATACATATACACATCAGAAAACTTTAAAACTGGCTGAAGTATGCTGAACTTCTATTTGTATGTTGTCTGTTTTCGTTGATTTTGTTAATCTTTTCTTTATCTACTACTTTTTGGTGTGGTCCCAATGATCCAGCAACATCAAATAAACTAGGTGTATGTGGTAAGAGCTTCTGCATTAAGGTGGAAAAGCCTCACATCCCTCAATCCTATTTATTTGTACGCCAAGGTGAGATCGAAACTATCTCCTTGACTGTTATTTCTTTTTTTTTTTACGCAAGACCGCACTCATGGTTATCTTGGCTTTGAATTCCTCGATAGTGGTGTACTCTTGCAACATCAACTAGAAATAACATTCAGGTCATCTCGGCTTTTGTGCCTCGATGCTTACGTTAGTTTCCCATATCTTATCCGATGAAATTCATATTCATATTCTTATGGTCGCATTGGTACCAGTAAGGATTGTATCGACTCCGATGTTCCAAAAATGCTCTATGATGAAAAATTTCAAAGCTAAAGCTCAGTGACTACACCTTAGGTTGCATTCATGTTAGTCTTGCATCTGCATCTGCATAGTGATGAAATCAACATAATAAATTTATCTCTATCCAATGTGAAGGATCTGAGATTCTAATCGATCAATCTTCTCATCATCAAGTGGTCATGACACCCCTTGCTAAATCAACTATCCTGATTCTATTTTCAGGATCAAAATCAAAAACTAAATTTGACCACTTGCACAACCAATGGAAATCTCTCATGCTTTTCTTCTAATCAATCCATGTATCTTATTTTTGGTCAATCTTGGTCAACAGGACCTCTCATCAAGTACATCTTTTGTCCTAACCAAATGGGACCTCTTTCTAATCAGATCAATTTCTTCCTGAATTTTCTAATCAATCAAATTTCTTCTCATCACTAGGCCACCTAGCCATATTTTGATTTCGCTCCCGAGGGGGTAGGATCAAGACATCAACATTCCAGTGATCACATCCTCAATCAAAACCCCATCGCTTGGGGCATCTCAACTTCATCGCATCAAATCAAGTTCAGATAATCTTAAATCAAAGGCAACCTAATTAATGGTATTATACAGTGGTGAATATACTCGAAACCAGACAAGATCGGTCTTATACAGGCTATTCATTATTGAAACCAAATGCATTGATCAAATTGGCTTCATCACTTCAAATCAAGTCAATCAAAAAGGTTTAAGAGTTCCTGACAGATGTTCAGATTCATCGCTTCAAATCAAACTGAGCATTCTGTTTATATCTTTTGATCAATCTCCATCCAATCAAGCTCGCAGTCGGTCTTCTTCTTCAAAAGAATGGTTTCATCACAAATCAAACTATTTTGAGTCTTCTCGCTAACAAGTATTTGAATCAATGTGCTGATCACACATCAATTCAAAGAGGGGCAAATGTAATCACCTAAAAATGGTCACCTAAACCCTAGACCCCCAATCTCAACAATTAATCAAGAAACCCTAATCTTAATTATTCTAAGTCCTAAATCAAGCAAGCAATTCATCACAATCTGAACTGATCTAACCTAAACCCTAGGTCCTAATCAATCATCATACTTGATTAATTAATTAATTCCTAAAATCATAATACAATGGCAAATAAACCTTATGTTAAATATTTAATTGATATTCTGATATATTAATTAAATAAAAATTAAAAAATTGTCAATTAAATAAAAAAGGAATTAAATTAATTATAAAAACATAAATGTGCATTAAAAATCATTTAAATTATACAAAATGCATATGGCATCATCAAATTTAGTTAACTGATTATCAAAATGGAAACAATCCAGTTCACTCAGTTAACTAATTCTCATCTGTTTATCATTTTGGAAACATTTCAGTTAACTAAAAACTGAATATGAAAGTTTCCAAAATAACTGATCAGTCAGTTTAGTCAACTGACTCTCCCGACCAATCAAATCACTTGCACATGGATTGTGCTTCTTCAATCGAATCTGAGCCACTCTTTTTGTTCGATCTCGACTGTCGATTTGAGTGAGATTTCTATAAAAGAGAAACTCTTTTCCTTCACAAAGATCCTAGATTTTTATTATCATTATTACACTGTATTTTTCATTCGAGCTTGCTTGCATCTTAGATTCAATTTCAATTAGCTTATTTCGCTTTTTTTTAAGCATGCAAATTAATTTAACTTAGAGCACACTTTGTTTTGGGTTTAAAACTGAATATCTCACATTTCAATTGGTGCTCTAAAACTGAATCTTAAGTAGATTGGATTTACCACAAATCTGCATTTCGCATAATCATCTTAGATCATTTAGCATAGCTTTTAAATCCTTCGTTTAGGTCTTTGGTGTAGTCACTGAGCTTGCAATGACCTGAGAGCAAGCTCATACTCCTACCTTCTAGAAGGCAATAGGTCAACTCATTCAGAAATGCAGGATGAATGAATCCATATTCATTCCTGTATGCAAATGAAGAACAATGACCATGTTGAAGTGTACTGCTAAGTAAGAAGGCCACTTTTAGCACGCACAAGACCTACCGATCCTATTTTGGCAAAGTATGTGAGGAGACACCATTCCCTGAGCAAGATTATTGGAAGTAAAGATGTTGCAGGAGTAATGAAAAGAAGGAAGGTAAGAGACACCACATGTTTGATATCCTCATTTGAACCTAAGAATGTTAAAGATGCACTAGAGAATAAATATTGGATGAAAGAAATGAAAGAAGAACTTGATTAGATTGAGAAGAATAAAACATGGACTTTAGTACTCAGGCCTCAAGATAAGAATGTTATTAGTACTAAATGATTTTTCAGAAACAATTTGAATGAAGATGGAGAAGTTATCATAAATAAAGCAAGATTGGTACGCAAAGGTTATGCACATGAAGAAGGTATTGATTATGGAGAGAATTTTGCACCTGATGCTAGATTGAAAGGAGTTAGAATACTTCTGGCATATTCTGGCACATGTAGCTTACAAATGATTTAAATTATATCAAATAGATGTCAAATCTGCATTCTTGAATGGAATACTTGATGAGGAAGTATACATAGAAAAGTGTAAATATGAGTTTCCGTATGGAAGAAGCCCGTTTGGAATATACCAACCTTAGGAAATACATTTTTATACAGACTGTCAATGGCTTGAATATCTTTGATTTTAAAATATGCGTGTTCAATTTTCTTTTCTAAAATTCCATGCTTACCGTGGTTAAGAATGGAAGTAGTTGGTAAGACTTATATAAGAATTAATAAGGTTTTGAGTGAAATACTTCATGTCAAAATTGTAGGGGATTTTATATTGCAAGGGCGTAAGAAAATTTCTCCATGTTTACATTGGAAATCAGATCTTTTGACTTTTTAAGAATTTTTTAATCTAATAGTTAAGCGAAAGAATCTAATAGGCGAGTAAACAAAAATATTTATTAGGTTTCATATATTTTAAGTTCTTTAATAAGATGTATTAAAATAATTAGTTGTTAAAAGATAATATACTAATCAAATTTTAATAAAGAATCTACATATACTTGTGTATATGCATGTGTACTTATATCTTTGATAATTCAAACCAAAAAATAATGATTCAAAGATTGATCTATAAGATGATGGTACTATGTCTTCATATATAAGTTTTGGTCTAACTTATTTGAGGCATTTTGGAATACTTAGCAAAGATATAGAGGAATTTTATAGCTAAATTCTCGCACCATAGTTCTTAAGCGGTATATTAGATTTCAATGATTTTATATAGTTGTCTTTGTATTTGAGTTAAGTTTTTATAAATATTGTTCTGGCTTCAAAGTAGTAAAGGTGAATGAGGCAAGAGCCGTTATGCATGCAAGGGTCAATAAGTGGTCATTTAAAAGTATCATTCAAATTATGACCCCTATTGCCATAGGTACATGTTTTCTTAGACAACCATTTTTTTAAGATAATATTGTATTAATATAAAAACCACCTTTTAAACCTTAAGAGGTGTATGGGACCACTCAATCAAAAATATTATTAAGTGGGTAGAGCAATAAAATTAGTCCACCACTATTTAGGGTCTACCTTTAGCCACATGGGTGATTGGAAGATGCCTCTCTCTCTCTCTCTCTCTCTCTCTCTCTCTCTCATGTGACTTCCTCGATGCTAGACCCACAAACCTGAGACCCATCCTTCGCAACCTTAGACCCACCGAAGGGATCTTCATATGCATCTGTGCCCTGAACATGGATTTCTCTCCACACCTTTTGATGTAGGAGCATCCTTGGTTTGCTGGAAATATTGCATCGCTCTGTGAGTTTGGGTTACATTTGATAGTTTTTGTGTTTCTGGTTGTGGTTGGTCCACATGGATCTTTAGCTATTGCGCTCATACCGACTTACATTCTTGATAGTGTTTTGGATGTTTTTATGTGATCGCTCTTTATTTGGTGTTATTTGTTGATCTAACTAATGAAGATGATGAAGACAAAGTGATACCGAGTATACATTGTTGTAGAAATACTTAGATCAGTTATTATTTTGTTATTGATGTCAAGCAATTGATTACTGATTTTTATTAAGTTACCATATCATAAGTTGGAGAAACTAATTGGGTGACAAATACAGATCAAATCATTATGAAGTATTACTGATTATATATTTGATGTTATCAAATGGGTATGTTTGATTGATTGATTCAGAAATTGCAAGGGTTAGAGTTTCATATGTATTAAGTTACTTTACTGAGTTAAACAGAGTCTATCAGTATAGAGTCACTGACTACACAGAGTCACAATTATTGAGTACCGAGAATAAGTCATGCACCGAGCAATAAACAAAGATAGTTACCGATCAGTTGCAAGCGAGTTTTACTGAGTACAAGACATTGATTAAGAATGATGATAAGATCAAATTTAAAATGTATATATGATGAGCTGGACGAGGAAATGAATTAAATAAAGTTTGTTACAAGATCTATGAGAGAGAAAATTCAAGGAGAATATCAAAGGTGAAGATCAAGCGATTAACCATGATTATGTGAGTTCCAAGAAAAAAATACAAGTTCTGAGGTAAAAATGAAATGGTTTACCAAGCTGAAATTGTGAAGAAATTGATCGAATGGTTGAGCGCAAATGATGGAAAAACTAATCAACAGGATTGAGAGGCAAAATGATGTTTATTTAAATTATGAGAAACATGAGAAAAGAGAGATGCTGGCAAGTTGAGTTGAAGAACAAAAAGGATTTGAAGAAAAGAGTTACCAAGAAAAATAGATTAAAATAGATTTGAAGAGTCTACATTCTAAAACAGAGATTGATGTTGTATGTGAAGCTAGTATTCATTTGAGCATAAAGGATCTGACACAAGCATAGTGAGTTGCTATTTTTACAAATCAAAATTTGTTGTTTCTTATTAACATTTGTAACAGAGAAAATCTCTTAACTGAGTGGATTTAACAGTCCTATATGTAAATCCTAGAAGTAGGTGACATTCCAAAAGAGTGTTTAAAGACCTCTAACAAGGCCACTTTTAACAGAGTGAAGATCTTAATAGATCTAAGGTAAATCCCCTAACAAGGTCACATTTAGCAAATACGTTTGTAAATCTTTAACAAGATAAACTTTTAACTGAGCGTACTTCAAAAGGGTACATTTTTATTGTGGGTCACAATTCCCATAGAGGTTTTTTCCTTATTGGGTTTCCTCATTAAATCCGGTGTCAACTAAGTTAAAATTTGGAGTTATATATGTGTGAACGATTATTTGCATATTGTGGATGTATGTTTGTTTAAGTTGTTAAGTTATTTGGTGAGTCAGTTATTATTGTATTCAATTCTACTGAGTGGATCAATGAGCTAAGTTTAAGTGTTCTATTTTTGAATTTTTCTGATTCACCCCCTCCTCTCAGTGGGACCAACAATTGGTATCAGAGCTTGTTACTCTAAAGTGTTAAGTTTAAGAACTTGAGTTAAATCTCTCTCTCTCTCTCTCTCTCTCTCTCTCACACACACACACACACACACACACACACACACACACACACACACACATATCAAGCATTTTCACTTTTTCCTGCACAGTTAAAGACTCTATTGACATTTATTATGTACTATGTATATGTTATTTCTACTGTGTATTTTCCATTTTGTATGTACAACTTTCACTCTACTTGAATGAATATGAATTGCCGCATGGAAGAAGCCCATTTGGAATATACTGACCTTAGGAAATACATTTTTATACAGACCGTCAATGACTTAAATATCTTTGATTTTGAAATATGTGTGTTCAATTTTCTTTTCTATAATTCCATGCTTACCGTGGTTAAGAATGGAAGTAATTGGTAAGCCTTATAAAAGAATTAACAAGGTTTTGAGTGAAATACTTCATGTCAAAATTGTAGGGGATTTTATATTGCAAGGGCGTAAGAAAATTTCTCCGCGTTTAATTTGGAAATTGGATCTTTTGATTTTTTAAGTATTTTTTAATCTAATATTTAAGCGAAAGAGTCTAATAGGCGAGTAAACAAATATATTTATTAGGTTTCATATATTTTAAGTTCTTCAATAAAATGTATTAAAAGAATTAGTTTTAATAAAGAACATATATACTTGTGTATATGTTATGTCTTCATATATAAGTTTTGGTCTAACTTATTTTACGGTATTTTGGACTATTTAGCAAAGATATAGATGAACATTATAGCTAAATTCTCGCACCCATAGCTTTTAAGCAATATATTGGATTTCAATGATTTTATATAGTTGTCTTTATATTTGAGTTAACTTCTTATAAATATTGTTCTAGCTTCAGAGTAGTAAAGGTGAATGATGCGAGACCCGCTATGCATGCAAGGGTGAAATAAGTGGTCATTTCAAAGTATCATTCAAATTATGACATCTATTGCCCTCGGTACATGTTTGCTTAGACAACCATTTTTTTAAGAGAATATTGTATTAATAATAAAAACCACCTTTTAAACCTTAAGAGATGTATGGGACCACTCAATAAAAAATATTATTAAGTGGTTAGAGAAATAAAATTAGTCCACTACTATTTATGGTCTACCTTTGGCCATGTGGGTGATTGGAAGATGCGTCTATGAACTCTCTCTCTCTCTCTCTCTCTCTNGCTCTCTCTCTCTCTCTCTCTCTCTCTCTCTCTCTCTCTCTCTCTCTCTCTCTCAGGAAACATCCTCGATGCCAGACCCACCCACCCGAGACCCATCCTTCACAACCTTAGACCCACCGAAGGGATCTACAGATGCATCTGAGCCCTGAACATTGATCTCCACACCTTTTAATGTAGGAGCATCCTTGGTTTTCTGGCAATCTTGCATCGCTCTGTGAGTTTGGGTTACAATTGGCAGTTTCTGTGTTTCTGGTTGTGATTGGTCCACATGGATCTTTAGCTGTTGCGCTCGTACTGGCATGTTCTTGATAGTGTTTTTGATTCTTTTCTATGATTGCTCCTTATTTGGTGTTAGCTATTGATCTAACTAATGAAGATGATGAAGATCGAGTGATACCGAGTATACACTGTTGTAGAAATACTTAGATCAGTTATTATTTTGTTATTGATGTCAAGAAATTGATTACTGATTTTTATTAAGTTACTATATCATAAGTTGGAGAAAATAATTGGGTGACAAATACAGATCAGATCATGATGAAGTATTACTGATATAGTTTTCTACTATATATTTGATGTTATCAAATCGGTATGTTTGATTGATTGAGTCAGAAATTGCAAGAGTTAAAGTTTCATATGTATTAAGTTACTCTAGCGAGTTAAATAGAGTCTGTCAGTATAGAGTCACCGACTACATAGAGTCACAATTACCGAGTACTGAGAGAAAGTCATGCACCGAGCAATAAACAAAGATAGTTACCGAGTTGCAAGCGAGTTTTACCAAGTACAAGACATAGATTAAGAATGATGATAAGATCAAATTTAATGCGTATATATGATGAGCTGGATGAGGAAATGAATTAAATGAATTTTGTTACAAGATCTACGAGCGAGAAAATTCAAGGAGAAGATCTAAGGAAAAGATCAAGCGGTTAAACTTGATTATGTGAGTTCCGAGAAAAAATACAAGTTCTGAGGTAAAAGTGAAACTGTTTACCGAGCTGAAATTATGAAGAAATTGATCGAATAGCTAAGCGCAAATGATGGAAAACCTACTCAAAAATATTAAGAGGCAAAAGGATGTCTATTTAAATGATGAGAAACATGAGAAAATATAGATGCTGGCAAGTTGAGTTGAAGAACAAAAAGGAGTTGAAGAACAGAGTTACCAAGCAAAACAAAGTAAAATAGATTTGAAGAGTCTACAGTCTGAAAAAAAGATTGATGTTGTATGTGAAGCCGATATTCATTTGAGCATAAAGGATCTGACACAAGCATAGTGATTTGCTATTTTTACAAATCAAAATTTGTTGTTGCTTATTAACATTTGTAACATAGAAAATATCTTAACATAGTGGATTTAAGAGTCCTATATGTAAATCCTAGAAGTAGGTAACATTCCAAAAGAGTGTTTAAAGACCTCTAACAAGGTCACTTTTAACAGAGTGAAGATCTTAACAGATCTGAGGTAAATCCCCTAACAGGGTCACATTTAGCAAATGCGTTTGTAAATCTTTAAAAAGGTAAAATTTTAACTGAGCGTACTTCAGAAGGGTACATTTTTATTGTGGGTCACAATTCCCATAGAGGTTTTTTCCTTATTGGGTTTCCTCATTATATACAGTGTCATCTGAGTTAAATTTGTAGTTATATATGTCTGAATGATTATTTTCATATTGTGAGATGTATGTTTGTTTAAGTTGTTAAGTTGTTTGGTGAGTCAGTTATTACTGTATTCAATTCTACCGAGTGGATCAATGAGCTAAGTTTAAATTTTCTATTGTTGAATTTGTCTGATTCACCCCCTCCTCTTAGTGGGACCACCAATTGGTATCATAACTTGTTACTTTGAAGTGTTAAGTTTAAGAACTTGATTTAAAGATCTAAAGATGTATAAGAGGGATGCACCTAAGCTGAATAGAGAACACTTCTCTACATAGAAAATTAGAATGAGATTGCATGTATCTGGCATAGAAGATTATTCATTGCATTATCTTGATAATCCTTATATTGTACCTACAATTGCACCTTTGACAGTCATTGAGAAAAGACAGAAGCATGAGCACACACAAGTTATGATTGAAATAGCTTCTACACTTACCAGGTAGGAATATGATGAACTTGATGGATGTACTACTATAAAAAATATGTGGGATAAGATTATTTCAATATATGGTGGAGATCAACATGTTCAAAAGCCTAAAGTAGAAAGTTTGAGAGGAAAATTTTATACAATGAGAATGAAAGAAGGAGAAAACATAACATTGTACAACACTAGACTTAAAGAGATTGCAAATTCTATCAGAGGAGCTGGTGGAACCATAATAGAAGAAGATGTTACAAGAAAAATGTTGAGAACCCTACTATCGAGTTATGCTATTCATGTATCTTCTATACAAGACCTGAGATCTATTCCCCAAGTGAATGTTTCACTGGATGCTACCATTGGTAAGGTGATTGCATTTGAGATTAATGATTTTGATAATAGTGTGCCTGCTACATCTAAGATTGAAACTGCATTTAAGTCATCTTTGAAGGTTGGAAAATCTAAGGATGATAGACCTAGAGATGAATATGTGAGCAGTGCTAGTGAGAAATTTTACAGTTGCACTTGTGGTCTAGAAGGATTTTTTGCTAAAGATGAAGAGAATGAGAGAGAATTTGAAGCTTTATTCGCTAGAAGATTACAAAGAGGAAAAGGTAAATACAAAGATAAGTTGCCCTTGAAATGTTTTAATTGTGATAAGATTGGTCACTTTGCATCTAACTGTCCAGAGAATGATAAGGATGAAAAGAAAGACAACAAAGATAAAGACATAAGAGAGAACAGATTCAGGAAGTTCATAGATTACAAAAATAAAGGTAAGAAATTTTTTCATATTGCTAATGAAGACCTAAGTGATGATGATTTTGATGATAATGATGGTGAGGAAGTTGTGTATGTTTCTATAAAAGATGAATCTGGTGATGAAAAGAAAAATTGAACCAAGAGCCCTCATATCACAAGTAAGTAATAACATGAAACTTGGATTATGGATAGTGGTTATTCACATCACATGACTGGTGACACACTTAATTTTATTTTCTTGGAAAATCATGATGGAGGATTTTCTATATTTGGTAATTATGCTCCATACCATGTGAAAGGAAAAGGATCTATAGTTCCATTGAATAACACAAATGTAATGATGTTTATTGTGTTGAAGGTTTGAAATATAATCCATTTACTGTAGCATAGTTAAATAATATAGGTCACCGAATGGAATTTCAACATGGAAAGGTAAAAGTATTTGATGAGAAGAGTAATCTGATTGCTACTAGGGAACAATCTAAAGGTAATTTATTTTATCTTGATACTTCGATTAAGAGTTGCCTGTTTGGAAAAATTGAAGATGTTTGGTTATAGCACAAAAGGCTTTATCATGTTAATTTTGACAACTTAATCAAAGTGAGTATAAATAATGGAATTAGAGCACTACCGAGACTTGAAAATCCTGAGAATGTAATGTGTAAAGAATGGAAAGTTGGGAAGATGAAAAATCTATTTTTACAAGCAAGACCTATGTTATGAAAGGAATTTTGGATCTAGTTCACACTAACCTATGTGGAACCATGAGAGCTCAAAGCTATTATGGAGATAGATACTTTATTTTTTTTATGGATGATTATTCTAGAATGATGTCAGTAATGTTCTTAAAAGAAAAATATGATGCATTTCAAATGTTTAAGTGGTACAAGGCCTGTGTTGAGAAAGAAAATGGAAAACAACTGAAGTTTTTGATATCTGATAGAGGAGGTGAGTTTACATCTGTTGAGTTTACACTGTTTTGTAATGAGAATGGAATCATTTAGCCAGATGTTTGCACTGAGGAAACCACAATAGAATGGTATTGCTGAAAGGAGAAACAAATATATTGTTGATTGTGCAAGGACTTTGATGATTGGGAAAGGGATTTGTCAAAAAATTTGGAAGAAGTAGTTAGAACTGTTGTTTATACATTGAACCGAGTTCAGATAAAGAAAGGTACCAACAAGACACCATATGAAATCTGGTATGATCATAAACCTAATGTAAGTTACTTTAAAATTTTTGGAAGCAGATGTTATATACTGAAAGATTTGAGAGAAGGAAAGTTTGATTCTAAAGGAGAAGAAGGGATATTATTAGGATATTCTACTAGGAGTATAGCCTATAAATGTTTGAACAAAGCTACTAACAAAATGGTGGAAAGTGCAAATGTGAGAATTGAAGAGTTTGTAGAAAGGAATGATGAAGAAAGTAAGAAGGAACCTGAAGAATATGAGAGATTTTTATATGTACAACTTGATGTTTCTGACACCCTACCGAGATCACCTACTTAGGAAGAAGCTGAACAAGGAGTCCAACAATCGAGTGATGAGGATGAAGCACCGAGACCTACCAAGCTTATTTTGGAAAAGTATGTGATGAGATACCATTCCCTAAGAAAGATTATTGGAAGTAAGGATGTTGGAGTAATGACAAGAAATAAGGTAAGAGACAACACATGTTTGATATCTACATTCAGTAGTAAATTTCACCCCAAATTTTGACAAGCATTCTTCTATTTTTTGACACCATATCATCGAACAAATGACCAATATGGGCGTTGAGCTTTTTTTGTCTCATTTTTGATGCCCTAAATGTTTTCCATATATTCAACCAATAATTTGTCAAAAAAAGGAAGGTGGGTGGTCCACAATGATTGTGGATCAAATGACCAACACTATTGTCGCCTGCATAACTCTGTTGTTGAAAATGGTTGGTAAACATTCATCAAAAAAGTGACAGACAGGTACACTAAAGATAGAAAATCTCAAGAGACCATAATAGTTAGTCTCTATCTTTGGTCCATATTACTGACAAAATGGTTTACATTTCATTAGCTCATCAAATGTGGGGATTTGAAATAATTTAATAGAATATTTTCATGATAATGTATTTTATTTAAGTTGACGTTACACAAATTTATCTACTTTGCACACTTGTCAGCTACGAGGACAACGATAATGAAGCATCTCCTCTTGTGGCCTGCATTACTCATGCCACGAGCGGGGATGCTTATTTATCACTGTCTCCGCATTCGACAAGTGTGTGAAATAGATAAATTCGTGTAGTGTCAAACTAAAATAATGTACATTATACATGAAATATTATCTATGAAATTCTTTCAAATCACCACATTTGATGAGCTAACGAAAGGTAAAATGTTTCCTCAATCGTATGGACCAAAGACAGAGACCAAATATTATGGTCTCTTGATCTCTTCTATCTTTAATCCTAGCTACTAGGTAAGGCTAGGAAGACTTATACCTGCCAATCGTCAAGAATAATCACCACCTTGCCTTTATGTACACTGCACAGTATCCAATATGTTATTAAAGATGAAGAGAAGGCAGAAAATATGAATGGATAAAAGAAACGAAAGATACAATAACATTATCTTGTTGTTTACCTTCTCATAATTGACCAAATAATTGATTCCTTTAGACCTCTAGTATTGATGAGCTACAGAAGCATAACAGGTTTTGACAGTTTCATGAACAAAAGACTACGAATAATTTTTTTTGTCCCATGGGACCCTGGAATATTGAGCTTCTCTTTGTTTCAAGAATAGTTTAACATTATCTACTTAATAGGGCCAACCACGTGAAGGTGGAAGGTCATCTGGCCCCTCCTAGGACCATCTTATGACCCCTTATGACACTTTAAGACCTCTAAGATGTATTCTCGGGGGTCATAAAGGGTTATAAGGGGTCTTGGGACACAATAGTTGAGAAACATAAATGTAGGTATCATTGTCACAATTCTTTGGAGACACAACATAATTGAGTGGTATACCCAGATGATGCAACGCAACCACTACTCCTCCAGTTCTAAGTTGACACTGTAGGGTCTAAAAACCATAGATAAGGATGTTTAAGATGATTACAATAGAGAGGGGGAGGAATAAATTGAGAGAGCGGAGGAGGGCCATAATGACCAAAATAATACAGGGTTTGCAGAAATTATAAGGAAATTATAGTCTTCATAAACCCTGAAATATTTTTGTTCAAATGGCCCTTCAACCTCTGCTCTCTCAATTTATTCCTCTCCCTCTCAGTTTTATTCAAATTAGCCATTGTTATCTATGGTTTTTGGATCCTACAATGTCAACTTCGAACTAGAGGAGTAGTGGTTGTGTTGCATCGTATGGGTATACCACTCAATTATATTGTGTCTCCGAAGAATTGTGACTATGATGCCTACATTTATGTTTCTTAGCTATTGTGAGATTAAAATTCTTCTAAGGAACATGTCATGCCTATGTGGAACTACATAGGATCGTCACCAAAGGGGGTTCCAGATCAGAAAACTCCCTTTCACTTAATAATTATGAACCCATCAATGGTATACTAATTGTTTAGGATTGTAAGTTTCCATTGATGGCTTCAAATTACCAAGAAAAAGGTGTTTTTTGGTACAAAAGACTTTGCACCCTCCAGGGCCTTTTTCTTGAATGCATTATACCCCTGACGTACTTCATGGAAACATTTTGCATCAGGATTACAGGGAATTGTAAACCAAGATTCATATAGAGAAAAGTGTTACTCTTGGAAAATGGTTGATGGTGTTTGATGAAGAGGATTTGAAAATGATGATTGATCTAATTCAAATTGGTGCAACATTTTCAAATCTTCTTCATAATCATCATCAATTGAACATTTTCAAATCTTCTTCATCATTCATCATCTCATTATTCTACAATCATCTTCTGTCAAATGATTATCCTCGAAAAGAGGATAGTATCAAGAAAATGTCATGAGAGAGAGATTTGAAAACAAGAATAGTGGTAAAGTGTAACATATTTTTAACTCCTTGGTAGGAAAAGCCTTCAACTCAGCTATTGTGATTAAAATTCTTCTAAGGAATGCACAAGATAGCACTAAGGATGTTAAGCCAAAATTTGTCATTCCATTTGGATATCATAGACGAGTATAATTCATAACAGCAAGTTCAAAAGGTGATATTTTTCTGTGGTTTTCTCTCACAGGGGTTTCTAAGTAAAATTGTGTGCGCATCTTGTGTTCCTTTTGTTAGATCTCAATTGTGTAGATGCTTTGTTTATTTCTTATACTTGCTAAAGTTTTAAAGTGAAAAGATTGGTCTTATATTGATTCACCCCCCAGTATAAGTATGTGTGTTTTTTCTCCAAAGGTAGCTGAAGGAAATAAATCGTGTCCCTATGCTTAGATATGTGGCATCATCACTAAGTTCACCTTGTATACTTGCCTTATATTTTAGAAGTTTTTTGAAAGCCTACTTGTTGAGGTTCATGTGTTTTGATGCTCTATTGTCCACATGTCATTGCACACTAGAAATGATGTTACTGGATAGACACAACACCATGAGGAAGGCTATGTTGAGCTTGGATGAAATCCCATACACTGCTTAAAGCTTTTGTTCTCTTTGAAAAGTAGTTATATCACTGCTTGCCCATCCATTTCTTCTCAAGACTTGAGCAGTATAGTGGCCATCCTTGTGGCATTTGTAACAACGACTCAAGTCTTTCTTTTCCTATTGAAAAGAACTACAATCCTCCTATCCCTGTAGACACTTATAAAGTCCTCATTTTTAGCACCCTTATTTTTTTTCTTGATGATAGCTATGTTTTTGACTGACTTCCACTATGGTTGAAAGTCGCAAGTTTGATCTCGCCTTGGATAAAATAACTCCAAAATTCTTCAAAATTGTAAAGCTTCTCATGAGTGCACACAACCTTGACAATCATATCCCAAGGTGGAGAGAACCTATTTATAGCAATGAACACTATATCATAATCGGCCAACTTCATCAACAATGAGTTGATATTGAAGCTTATTGATCTTCATAAGGCTGGTCATTATATTTGAATTGATCTTCATAATGTTGGTCACTGTGAATTGTTTTCATTTAGTAGTATCTTGTGTCAAATGTTCACACTCCAGTATACAATGATCAGGGCATTGTACATTTCTATTACTGTCTTCTCCTTTGTGATGTGAGGGATCAAATGACTCTTCATTGAATCTAGGATGAGCTTTAACATGGCTGAAAAATTGTTATGTTTGGAAAACTAAATAGGGTCAAAAGAGCTGCAAGCACACTCCTAACATATGCAATCTACATTTTTTTGAATTGAACCAAAAATAACTCTCTAAATGATTTCATAATTTGAGACTAAGACTAGTCATCCTTCAACATTTGGAACACAATAAAACATAGAGATTAGCTGAAAATAAATCATATCAATAGCCTATAACAGGTGTGAATCAACACTCCAATCAATGGAGTACTTAGGGCATTCCACCCTACAACCTCTCACAAGTATTGATTGTTTTAATCACTAAGAAATGGTATTGCACCCACTAAAATCCTCCAACAAATTTGACTCGTAGGTAGTAGAAATTTTCATACAAGGATTGGAAGATTTTATATTACACAATCTGATACCATGTTAATTTTCAAACCATGGTAAGCAGATTCTGAAGTCAAAGAATTTAGTGCTGAAACTTGATAGTTCAATACATGAAACCTTAATCAAAACAAGAAACTATGACTATGCTTATCTACAAACACATATTGCTGAAAATGTGAATATTAAATGTGTTGTATTAAACTCTCAATCTTGGAACTCTCTTCTTATTAAATCTACAAAGAGATTCAATAGTTTGATTTTTAGAAAAGAGATTTTGTATGCATCATAATTAAAATAATAAAATTAGAATATGTGCTCTTTAAATAGACAAGGGCATGAAGAATCTAGGAGAAACTAGATGAACTGTGAAGTAAATCTATAATGTCCCCTCTTTGGGATTGTCCTAAATCTTTCCTTAAATCGCAAATTCCATTCAAAGAAGAAATTTAAGATAGTTAGAAGTATAAATTTACCATTAAAAAAGTCCTTTTTACAAGATAAACCCTGATTTAAGTCCTCTATACATAATTGGTAAAAGGGTCACCACCTTCATAAGAATTGAGTCACCAATTCTCAATGTTGCCTTTGAAAATAATATATTATTCCCCCAAATTGATCTCCCTTAGATGTCCTTGTCAAATGAAACCTTCTACACCGTATATCTTCCAATGTGAGGGAAAGTCACACCTTTTCGTCATGTCCGCCCGTTGCAATGGTCACAACCCTTTACAATTACCGCCCTTTGAAAGGGTCACAACCCTTCATCATTTTTGCCCTTTGGGAGAGTCCCAACCTTTTATAATTACCATATTTTGAGAGAATCACAAATATTTTTCATTTATTCCCTTTGTAAGAGTCACAACCTTTCATAATTACGACCTTTTGAAAGAGTCGCAACCATTCATCATTGTTGGCCTTTGAAAGAGTCACTTTATCTTCTTCCCATACTATGTTGTTTGTGATTAGGGGATGAATCCTAACATTGTATTATATTAATCTAACCTTCCCAATGCAAGAATAACCATTGGATTGTAGGGTGATAACTAAAACATGCAGGTTGTAGGGTTGAAGGTGAGTGAAAGTTGTGGCATGGGTACTGCAGTATCCCAACTGCCTTAACAAGGACCCTATTTTCTTTTGGAATCCACCTACATATGTCAAATCCATGGTGTATTGACTACTGATTGGGTCATTGAAGGATTTTTGGAGTGAGAATTACAAAGCCCTAGGATTTGAGGGTTTGTGGAGGCCTAAATGGGGCTCTGGTAATTGCAGAGGTCACAAGACCAAATAAAATTGATAATCCTCTAATTGGATGTATTTTATGAGTCTATCCAAGGTTATAGACTTGGGGGAGGTGTTTAGAGGTAGGTCTCTTTGTAAAAGTCATTATTTTGGGGATAAAAACTAGGTACAAGGTTAGGATAGTAGGTTACTTTCCAAAAAAATCCCTATGTGTGTGTGTGTTTGGCTAGCATTGTGCCCTAGGTCCTCCAAAGTTTCTTAAATTAATTATAAGGACCTTTGTTTATAGTTTGGGAAATTAAAATATTGATAAGATGTGTTATTGATTTGAGAATGGAGTAAAATGATTGCATTTTGATTTTTTATTGTCTCTGTGTCATTATTGTATTGTATCATTAACATTTAAGGTAGAGGAAGTCAGTTTAGTCTTGACTATTCCTAGATTGTGCAAGCAATTATCATTTTGTTATTTTGAAGTCTTCATGGATTCTTGGTTATTAGGGTCCATGTGGAGGTGTAGGATCCCTTGGGAGGATCTGGAAGTGTGTGGAAGAGTCCTTATTAAAAATCCCTAGCCTTTTAGTGATTCTTGTTGATTTAAATTCTTAACATTTCTTTATTACTATTCACAATCCTAATGACCTAAGATTTGCCTACAAAACACACGTCATTGATCACTCTTCATGGGACTATTAGTGTGTAGCTTGATTGAATGATGGCTATAATTATAAAATTATGGCCTCAAGACATGAAATTTAAACTTTGAAATGGAAGAGGTAGGCTAAAAATGCAATTTAGTTTAAAGATTCAATCATGTCATATGGCACAGTCCCAAGTTGGGGAATTTTATGAATATCGATGTAGAGACTAGTTGCAACAGCAAGGAAGAAAATAAAAGTGGAAGAAGAGGGTACTAGTAAGGGTACTCTTAGAGAGTAAGTTTCACCTATGATGTGGGGTGTAAGGACTTGTGATGAAGTCTTAGTGGATGTTGGAGGAGACAACGTAGAGGAAGGCCTAGAAGGTCTTGAAGATGAGGTCGATTTGTGGGATAAGTTTGGTGCAGGGGCACCTATCCAAACACCTAAGGAAACCTTGGGATATCATGGAATTAGTGGATCTATAGATTCCCTAAAGGTTAATTGGGATCTCTTGAAGCCTACTATGGAAATTTGTAATAAACAATATGGTTTAAATGTCAAATGTCCTAGAAGTCCTGTTAAGGACTTAGGACCGAAATGATGTAACTTGGGTCAATAGTACCCCAAAGTTCAATTAGGGTCTATATTTTCTTGAGAAAGGTTAAATAGGTCCTATAGATTGAATCCTCAAATTTTTACTAAGTTCTATGTAATAAAACACCAAATAACACAAGTTAACAATTCAAATTGTTTAATGTTAACGACTAGTTATGTTTTGGTGGGAAATGGCAGTTAGGAGGTTTAAACTGGTCTAACTCCTTCCCAACCACTTGGGATTAGTTGAGGAATTTGAGAAATGACTTATATGCATTCTTAGATGTTGGGAAGATAGAGAAGTATGGACTAGTGATGAGATTGTATGGACTGTACACAACAATTGAATAAAATTCATGATTTCTTGCATATTTTGAGTCTTCATTGCATTGGTTTCTATTGTTTGATCATTCAAATGTGTTGAGGGATTTTTTTAACATTGTTTTGATCCATGATTTAAGGATTCCATTATGTAATATCATTGAGATAAAGTTCATGTTTAATATTTTACTTATTAGAATATTTAAGTCTAAAATAAAACAAGTCTTTAAAATGAACAGAAGATGAACATGAGCATACATAACATGAACACACATAACATGTATAAAATAAGTCTATAAAATACATGCATGTGCATGTATATATATCATAAAATAATCCCAGGTCTAAAATGCATCTATCTAGCTATCTATAGGTAGTCAACTAGGGCCCTGCCTTGATCCATGACTTGATGTTGCTCCTCATCATTAAGATCCCTGTGTGCAATAAAAGAAATATTTATACACATGATGTATGTAGATAGATATATAATTGACAGATATGGACACATATATAATTGAAATTTATATAGCTAATCTCTAACATCTTGAACATGTTATTCTATGCTAGGAATCATAGATGATGGGTGGATAGATGGGGAGGGACCTGCAAATTACATACAAAAGTTATACATAAAAAATATGCATGTACAATAAATTAAATACTTATTTAAGAAAAATTAACTAGACATCTAAATTTACCTGTGTGTCATGCTGTATGGGATCACTGGGCGTTTCTAAATCTCCATATGGCACCATACTCTCAATAAAACCCTAGAATATATACATATATATATATATATGTGTGTGTGTGTGTGTGTGTGTGTGTGTGTGTGTGTATGTATATGTATATATATATGTGTATATATATGTATATGTATATATATGTGTGTGTGTGTGTATATGTGTGTGTGTGTGTGTGTGTGTATCAATTTAATCAAATTGAAATTATTTATACTAGAAGTTATCTATACATGTACATGTACTTTTTAAAACCAAAATTTAAATAAATATATTGTAGCAGCATGTAATGCTCTCCCAATATCGCTCAACTCTGGATCATGTAAGGTCACTGAGGTGAGATCAATGAGAGGATCCATAAGCAAGATGGGAAAGAGTCAATGAGCTGAAATTGATGTTGCCTGAGAAAGGGGAGGTGCATCTTCATCAGCTGTCATCTGGTAAGGAGTTATAGGTGGTGTAGAAGTATCCTTATGTCTCTTCTATGCACCTTGAAAATATGATCCAGTGGATGATCTACAAAGAATGTGGGAGATATATGATGAAACCTCACTAATAAGGAACCCACTCAGTATCTATATAGCCTGATATGCACAAAGTAGATCACCAGATAAATATGTGCCCATGCGACGTAAAGGGTCCACCTTAGACAAAGCTGCAGCCTCCAAAGGGGATGGTATGTCTTTCATCTGATAAGGATCATCACTAGAAGATGCATTATGTATAGGTGGAGGAATGGTAGGATGCAAATGCAACATGTATCTCCCACACAATCATATGACATCTTGTGAACCTATGTCGCGATACTTGCAATACTAGAAAAGACATCCCTTATGGTGTCATCCAGTACACTCTCCTGTAGTGGCAATTTCCAAACATTTTTTGCATAACCAAAATGTTTGGACCCACCAAAGCCTTCTTATTAGCGGGCTATGGAAAATTAGGTCATCTGAATCACTCAGATAACTGACCCTTACCCTACCCAACATGGGAGGGGACATGTGTATAATCAACATCATGTTGTAAATAAAATTCTACAAACAATTATTTGCAGAAATAAAGTGGTAGCTCATCCTTTTAGGGCCACCTATGATGAGTAGTCAACCATCTAGGATATGTAAAGGGTGCGACAAGTGGATTCTCGCACCTAGTAGTCATATAACCTCTCACTTGAGCTATTACCTGATAATGAGGAAACATATTCTTCACCATAATTGTAGAAACCTTAGTGTCAATCTGTCTATATTTTATAGTTCCAGTAACACTGTGAGAGAGATGCATAGAATGCATCAATACTGATTCTATCATATGGGATATATGATTGAACAATTTCAGTCATATGAACCAAATCATCTTGAATTCTATTCACCCTATCCACTGTATCGGAAAATAATTTATCCCTCTCCTCTCTAGATCTAGCAGATCTAGCACGTGAGGACTGCTCACTACCATCACCCTATACACTAGGCTTAGAAGAATCTATGCATTGTGCAGCGAAAACTTTAGTGGCGATTATTCACCATTTGGCGAATGTCGCATGTTGGCGACCCCAGAATTGATGAATATTTTTGACATATTTGATTGACCCTATCGCCTGACATTTATTAATATTGGGTCCAAAGCCTGGGCCCATCGCCCATCGGTTTATTTAATTTTTCCATTTCTTACACATTATCGCCAATGGAATATAAATTTTGGTCCCCATAAATTTAAAACATTCGCCTATAATTTCTAAGCTACCCCAAATCGACGGCCTATATTCGCCTGGTATTTTACAGACTCATGTCTCTAACCGATGTAATTTAGCCAACTTTATTAATCATGTGAAGGTATTGGACGACCCATAATCGCCTCAGAAATAACAAAAGACATGTTATAATTACGCGGGATTTGCCAAATATTTTTATACCTAATACCTCCCGCCAAATTTTTCAAAAAAGGATTAGTATAAAAAAATTCTGATATCTCTATATTTGATCATAGCGAAGTTTCAAAAGTTTCAGACTATTGAGTGCAACTGTATCCTCAATACTGCATTGGCAAGTCGCGACTACATTGCTGCATTTTAATTTGAGGCAAAGGTAAGTGATACTTATTCTATGACTGTAATTTTGAGTTTATTTACATTATTTTAGAATAGGTTTGCAAAAATGGGGTTTCTTTTCCCTTTTGGCCCAAAATACACCGCACACCGTTGATCTGTGCTCATCCAATGGTCGCTGGCACTTTCGCACTATCATGGGTCCCATTAACTTTTGGCTTGTCATTTGATGTCACTAGGACATGTGTGAGTGTAACTTAATCATTTTAAATTACAACTTCAAATTATTAGTTATTATATTTAATAAATTTTTTTAAATGTTTAGTTTTACAGTGTAGTCAGATTTAGATTTTAATTCAATTATTTCTATCTTATAATCACACATCGATGTGACACATTGGCAAATTAAAAATAGAAACTTTCTCTGGACTGATAAAGAAACTTAATCATTTTAAAAATTCAGAATCTCAGTCTTGAGATTTAAAAAATGGAAGTACTAATCCATCGCTTAAGCATATACTTAAATGTCTAATACATAGGTAAAGCAACTAATTAAAATATTGTAATCATAGAGAAGTCTAAGAATCATTTTTTGTACCCATAAAAAGAAAATTGAAACGAACTTGGAAAATTATTATTATTTTTTTTCAAAAATTTACATCGTACAGTAAAAACAGAAACCTACTAGGCAACTTCTTATCGGTTTATAAAAAGTGAAGCTTTGCATGTCCATTGTCAAAAAACTAGGGTAACAGGAATGGGTAAACTAGGGAATCAAGGATCTTCATCTTCCCTTTCGTCTAAGTAGAATTTTCCAAAGAGGATAATCTCTGAGAATTCATCAAGCCATGTGTAGTCTGACTTGTTGAATTCATCAAGGTAAAACCATTTCCGGAGAAAATCCCTCCCAAGCCGTGCCCATTTCCTGTATCACGTTAGTTGCTCGTCATTGAGGTTCAACAGAAAGGGTTGTCTGGCCACATTTATACCCGACACCAATAGCTTGTGTATATCTCTTGGCCAAGGGATCCCCACCCCTAATTCCACAAAAATAGCAAAATTGACATCGTCCTTCAAGAATTTCTCTTTAAAAACCTTCCTTAATAGCATCAGCATATCCACCTTTTGTCCTCCGAGGTCGAGGAGAGACGCAAAAAATTGGGACGTAATGTCCATGTAGACGTGGTATCTGTCAACATTCTCAAGGAACTCTCGAACCAATAACATCAACACAACAGAATTTATAAAAGCGTCGCCACCAACCTCCCTACAAATAGAAGTGGGGATTTCTTCTGAGACATTGTCCAAAAAGGACCTCTGGTCATCTGGGGATGTGCATCTCAAATGGATTGGTGTATCCATCTTTAATTCTTGAAAGCCTAAAGACCTAAAAACCTAAACCTTAAAGCCAGAGGCACACTTTCTACCACCGGCAGCTCTGACTCTTAATCTGCCAAAAGAAAAATGAAGAATAAAGAAACTAGAATCTCTTAAATAGCCCTGACCCCTTAATTGATAGTAGTGATCACGGATACTTAGCAATTAATAATTATTCTTGCTTTAATCATATTTAATGCAATTTCCATAAATGCATTATGTGTATTATGTGTGTGAGAGTCTATAGATTTAAATCGACTGTCCTTAATCTTTCATATCTAAATGTAAATCTTTCCCATAAATGCATGTCTACTATTGACAGTTAAAGATGGTAGTTAAAGAATGTCACTGACAAGGCATTTATTTCTTTTCGAGTTACGAGTTACAAGTTGCAGTTGCACTATCCACCGTCCACGTCAACAAATAACTAGTAGTAATCAATGATCATGGTTATGGTGCACTTTTTAAGGCTTGATATGTGTCATCATTCCGGTGACTTCTTGTAGAAGTCAGTTTCATTCCGAAATTCGGTCCAAAATTTAGTCCGAAATTAAATTTCAACCATTGATCTAGGATGATCAAATGGTCTCAAATAATACATTTAACAACACCTAATTAGGTTATGTGTCCAATGTGTGATCAATTATATTCGCAACAAATAAAAGCGATATTCGCTGCATGTTGCATTAATTACAATGTTATGTGTCATTATTTGGGTGACTTCTTGGAAAACTCTATTTCCTTCACGAAATTGGGCCAAAATTAAACTTCAGTCATTGATCTAGGATAATCAAACGATCTCAAATTAGACATTTAATATTAGTTTGCATTGGCCCACATGACGCATTGACGAGTCCCATCTTTTGAAAATCGCTAAATAAAATATTTATTTTTCCCATAATTAACGATAGATTAGCCAATAAAATAAATATATTTTCAAACGAAACATAAAAATAGCCAGTGCAAATTTTCTTTTTTACCTTCACAAGAAAATAATTCGCCTCATATATTATATATTTTCCCCCACATTAATTTATAATTCGCCACGATTTTATGGAATTTTCATTCGGCAGGGAAAAAATCGCCCACGCCTTTATATTATTTTCCTAATTTGGAAATTTTTTTTTCCATCATCAATAAAATTTTGCCCCTAAATTAATGTACAATTCGCCAGAATTTTACACTTTTTCCTAGGAATGGGTTTCTTAAAGTTATCCCTGGCATTGTGTGCCTGAGCCCGATGCCATGATCTAAAATATATAAAAATATGAAATTATGTCTATTTATAAATCTGCACATGCATACATTATGTACAATTTCAAAAGCAATCTAATATAAATTTACACTAGGTTTAACATCATTTAAAATTTAAGCATATATACATGTGTATAGTACACAAACTATATTTATACATCTCTTCAATAAACCATAAAATAAAGCTCACTTCATATTTATCTACACATGTTTGATACAAAAAAGATAATTATATCTGATGTACCCTCATGAAAAAGAAGAAGATTGATGTAGGTCTAAAATGTAATCTAATTGTGTACAAATGGAAAGTGTCAAATTGTAATCATTTCAATTTTAAACAAATAAAATGACATAAAGCATGTGTCATCTACAAGTAAATAGTAAACCATATAAGAATACTCATCTACTGTACATGTTATGCAATTAAATAATATGTAAATTATGCATCTAGCGGTAATTTAAATTATCTATACTAATTATGAATACACTAGGGTTATCTTTAGGGTGGATATAGAATCTTTTATTTTGATGGTTCAATGGTTTCAATATATATATATATATATATATATATATATATATATATATATATATAGTTATTTTTCTCAATGGTTTTAATATATCTAGTTATTTATTTTAGGTCCCCTTAAGACATTGTAACTTTAGATCCCCTCAAGTACGACCTTAGTTTATATAGGTTGCAATTAGGTATATATAGGTTTAATTAGAGCTAGGACAAGGTCAAGATTCAATGTTTAAATATTAGGCTAGGGTAAGGATTAAATCATAATTCTAAGCCATATGAGTTTATGAAATTAGATTTAGGATATATAAGTAGAGTAATGAGGGTTAGGGATTAATTAGGATTATAGTTATGTATCGATTATGGTTAGGGTTCATTTTTGTACTTGGTTTACTAAGGTTTAATGTTAGGGTTTGAGTAGGTTGGAAATTGGGGAACAAAGAGGGGTAGGATACAGATTTATTGGGAGTTAGATTTCAATATGTAAACTACTTAAACAAACCCTTCTCATAGACAAACCCTAATCATAAACAAAAACTAATCATATGGATACAATTAGGATTCAATAATAGTTTGAGTTAGGAATAAATATTTAGACAAATTTTGGGTTGGGGTAATGGTTTGGGTTCAATTAGGGTTTGTGATTAATTATGGTGATAAATCATTAATACTTTTTGTAGGATCTACTAAGGATTAAAGTTAGGGTTTGAATTAGAGATTAAATAGGGGTAAGGATTCAATTGGAGTTATATTTTAACTACATTTAGGTTTACCTAGTATCAATTAGGGCTAGCTTCAATTAGGGTTTCCTGGATTAATTTTATGGTTCATTATGAACCCTAATGAACTGTAATCGTGCAATCACATCTCCTTATACAACTTTCATTTTCTAATGTTTTCCTAATGTTTTATGATTTTTTGGGTTTTCTAACATTTTTCTAATGTTTTTGGTTTTTGTTTTTCTAATTAAATTATAATAAAAAATCAAAAAATATTTAAAACACATAAAAACTACACTAAAAACACAAACTTACATTTTCTATTGTTTTCCTAATGTTTTATGATTTTTTTGGTTTTCTAATATTTTTGCCAAGAAAACAAACTAAATAATATAGACAAAATATCCATTTTGCAAAATACAACTGAAAGTTTACGATAACTAACTAAATTATAATAAAAATTAATTAAAACACATAAAAACTAATGTAAACACCTAAAAAACTACATTAAAACACAAAAAAAATGAAAAAAAACACTTACCATCTTCAACTTCAGATTTTTACTAGCTCCTCTCTACTCCAAGAAGTCTGGAAGTTGCTACAGTGCAAATGAGCGGCTTAAAGCTCTTTTTTGTTTATATATTTTTTCAATGTTTTGATCAAAACTGGTCCGACAGGACTAGTTCTAGATGAAACTATTTTGACACGTCGAGGCTGGTGGTGCCACTTGGACACCACGTGTGTTCGGCCTAACCACTTTTGACCATACCCAGTCTGGCCAAAACTAATTTCGGCCATAATTGTGTGGTTATCCTAAAGTGTGACACTATTTTGTACTTTTACCCAAATATATATCTAAAATCTGCTTATTTCAATCTAATGGATTGAAAACATCATGCACACTAAATCCTTGATTCATAGTGTGCTAGTACTAGTACTATATGTAGACACCCAAAACTGGGCAGGTGTCTTAGAATCATCCAAATCTACAAATCTCAGCCAAATGCTTCAAAATGGATCAAAATCAATTCAAATGGACATTTATTAATCAAAGTGGACAAAATCAAGTTAAATCAAAGGATTTATTAACCATGACATCAAATAATCAAATATAAACCTAAAAGGATCAATCAAAATTATATAATTGATTTTATTCAATTAATTGTATAGTTTTAAATCAAAAATTAAATTGAACCTATTCATCCCTACATGGCTAATTTAATTAATTGATTGAATTAAATAATCCTAATATCTTTCAACATGAATTTGAGAAACCAATGGGAATTGAGAACACAAAAGCACATGGATCACTCCTAAATTTGAATCTCAATCACTCATTTTCAAAATTGAATCTCAATCATTCAAGTTTGTCCCTTTGTCTCAACCTTTGAGACAACCATTTAAATTGTCCCCCATTTGAAACCATCTCAAAGCCTTTCACTGAACCAAGACTTAATCATGATCAAGTAACTCTACCCCCTACACTTGGGAATTTGCTATAAATACAAGCCATTTTCAAGCATAATCAATCCTAGAAAATTTGAATGCATAGCATCAAACCTATAAGCAATTTTGAGCAATCTTGAGCATTTTGAGAGTTTCAATAGAAAATTGAGCATTCTGGAGAGCATTTCATGAGCATTTGAATTATGAATCATCATTTTGAGAGAGAATTGAGTTACATTAGGCATATTTTTGTATCAATTTCTCATTCTAGGATTGTCACTAGTAGAGATTAAGGCCAAGAGCTTTACTAGCATACTAGTTAGAGAACCATGAGATGTTTAGTGATTTAAATGCAATTCTTAAGTTTAAATTGTTTATGTTTTTCCATAGAATTGTAGTTAAATAAATCAATCTCATGAAGATGTATTAAATTCACACACAAATGGCGCCCATTGTGGGGCTTTAGGCCTCTTTTTCATCATTTTCAAAGTTTTCGTATGTGTTTTTGCTTCACTTTGTGCAAATTTTGTAGATTTTCAGGGAAGTGATGCCTGCACAGATTTTAGTGACGCCTACCAAAAGTTAACTGATGCCTACAAAATTCCTTCTTTTTTGTCCTTTTTTTTTTCTGTGCCGCATGTGAGATAAATTTTCACGTCGGTGACAGTAAAGCATCGCCTATGCTTCAGGAAAAGCCGCCTACAAAGTTTTAAATGACGCATGTGAACTTTTATTTTACGCAATTTTCACTTTCTGTCACGCCTGTCAGATAAAGATTTATGCCTAGTAGAGTAAAATAACGCCTAGTTCGCTAGAAAGCAATGCTTATGCAATTTTAAATAATGCCTAGGAAAAGTTTAAATAACGCCTGCTAGATGTTAAATGCCACCTGTTGCTTTTTATATTCTTTTCTTGTTAAATCATTAAATTCTAATTTTTGACTCTCTGTTTGTGTTTTTCCTACAGATGAAAAAGCATCTGAAGGTGCAAAAGCTAGAATTTAGAGTTACCAAAGAAAGTAAAGAGGTAAGAGTTCTCAAAAAATACTCTAAAGATTTCCATAGTGCCAATATTTTAGCAAATTTAGAGGTAGAAGAGCATTTGTATGATCATTACTTAAAAGTGAGTAGTGCATACAAAAAGAAATTCCCTACTTTAAATTGATTTTTAGGCTTTGGGTATGTGCAAGATCATGAGGGGCCAAAAAGCGGCGATGTGAAAAAAATCCACTTTTCACTCGTCCAAAAGCGCATGAAAAAGTTTGTTGAATTTTTAGTAGGCCTGGGTGTCAGTACACCTGGGCAAACCTAACACCAAAGCACAAGCCTAATCAGGTACCTGATATTTTCGGGTACCCAATTTTTTTTTTTTAATTTTTTAAAATTTTTTTTTCAACTAAACTTTCCTAGGACCCCTTGGGACACACTTGAGTGTTCCAATGTGTCCCCAAGGATCAAAAATGGTCCTAAGGGGTCCTAGTACACCTTCTCACACATTAGGACCCCTACGAAGACCTCATGACCCATTTTGAAATAGTGGAACACTCAAGTGTATCCAAAGGTCGGAGGAGCCCTTGGAACACACTTGAGTGTTCCAATATGTTCTCAGGGGTCAAAGAGGGTCCTAAGAGGTCCTAGTACACCTTATCATGTGTTAGGACCCCTAGGAAGTCCCCATGACCCCTTTCGAGACATTGAACCACTCAAGTGTGTCCCAAAAGGTCGTAGGACCCCTTGGGACACAATTAAGTGTTTTAATGTGTTGAAAGGGGTCATGAGGTCTTCTTAGGGGTCCTAATACATGAGAAGGTGTAATAGGACCCCTTAGGATGCCTCTTTGACCCTCGGGGACACATTGGAACACTCAAGTGTGTCCCAAGGGGTCCTACAACCTCTTGGAATACACTTGAGTGTTATAATGTGTCGAAAGGGGTCATGGGGTCTTCCTAAGGGTCCTAACATGTGAGAACATGTACTAGGACCCTGTAGGCCCCTCTTTGACACCCGAAGACATATTAGAACACTCAATTGTGTCTCAAGGGGTCCTACGACCTCTTGGGACACACTTGAGTGTTCCAATGTGTCAAAAGGGGTCAC
>MU228155.1:957438-993705 GCA_018584345.1 Thuja plicata | reverse complement strand
CTCAATCTCTCATTGCTCTCATTATTTTATTGAGCTTATTGCTCTCATCCTTTAGGCTTTTTGCCATATTCTTATTCACAAAGGGGTTTTTCTTTGCTTTTCCCCTTACCAAAATCTCTTGGCTCTTGTTGGATTCTTGAAGTTTCTCTTACGCTTTGTGGTTGATCTTGAAATCTTTCTCTCCTTTGGTTTATGGTAAACTCTTCTAACATTTCATTTTCTTGGATTACTTCTTGTTTATGCTTTCATTCTTTTCATACTTCTTACAAATCTCAACTCAAGTTTGTCCCTTTGTCTCAACCTTTGAGACAACCATTTAAATTGTCCCCCCATTTGAAACCATCTTAAATATTTTCACTCAACCAAGGCTTAATCATGATCAAGTAACTCTACCCCCTACACTTGGGAATTTGCTATAAATACAAGCCATTTTCAAGCATAATCAACCCTAGAAAATTTGAATGCATAGCATCAAACCTATAGGCAATTTTGAGCAATCTTGAGCATTTTGAGAATTTCAATAGCAAATTGATCATTTTGGAGAGCATTTCAGTAGCATTTGAATTATGAATCATCATTTTGAGAGAGAATTAAGCTAGATTAGGCACATTTTTGTATCAATTTCTCATTCTAGGATTGTCACTAGTAGAGATTAAGACTGAGAGCTTTACTAGCATACTAGTTAGAGAACCATGAGATGTTTAGTGATTTAAATGCAATTATTTTGTTTAAATTGTTTATGTTTTTCCATAGAATTGTAGTTAAATAAATCAATCTCATGGAGGTGTATTAAATTCACACACACTATATTTGTAAATTTTTATTGAGAAATAGTGGGTAAAAGGGACCTATTATTCATTGAGATTCATGTTAATATATCCAGTTCTTTGATGTTCTATCATTTTTTAGTTTTGAGGGAATAACTTGATTAATTTCATTGGTTCTTGTTGGAGGATAATACATATGCATTTAAAAAACAAAACTAGCGTATTTTTGAAAAAAATAGTCAATGGGGTTATTATTGAGAATAACATGGAACTCCAAACTATTTAAGTTGCCTTCTCAATAGATTTCTCAAACAAAGAAATTAAGGGCCCAAAATTCTATTTAGGAATTTAAATTCTTTCCATGTAAAACATTTTGGACTAGGTCCTTGTCTTCTTAAATAAATATTTAAGTTCTATAGGTTTCATGGAAACACCTAATTAGAAAAATAAGGTATTGAGATGGATTTCATGCCTTTAGATGGGTTTGAAGTGAATTAACCTTATATAAATTGTACATATTTGTCCATGTTTAAAAAATTATAAACAATGATTAAAGATAAGATCCTTGTATGCATGGTGTATAATATATTGGACTAGAATAGGATGCATTTTAAATGAAGTGTAAAAAAGATGCAAGACATACATGTAAAGTCTTATAAAATTATATAAATCTTAGCTATGAATATGGTACTTAGTGACCTCATTGATTCAAATCTTAGTTAATATTTACATCTTCCATCTAAGAATATGTGCTCACATGAAAGACAACATGTGCATGACTCTCTCAAAGAAAAAAAGAAGCAAGACAATGTCCACACAATGTAGGCATAAATTAATTTCCTAGATCTATCTACTCAACACAGGGATAAGATGTAACTTATTTTGGTTTTGTCAAACTAAAGCAAGTGTTTTATGTGAGGTGTACATAAAAATGTTACTAGATTTCTCTTTGGAATAAATATTTTATATGGTAAAGCAACTGCAATAAAAAATTCTAATCTATATATTATGTGACACCCACTTTGTAGACAATAAAGCACTTCATGATCCATGATTTAGCTAATAATACAAACAAAATAGACACTTTACATATTTGGAGGATTCTAAATTTAAGTTTTTTGCCTTTAATAATTTGTTCAGTATCTATTAAGTATGCTGGCAAGCCTTCTCTTTATGTTTCTACAAAGTTTCAGTCTTTCTACTTTGCTTCTGTCAAGGAGCATCATGAGCTTTTTTCTGCTAGCGAATCATCAAGGATTCATATCCCTTCATTTTCCTCTTTTTGAGGGGTCACTTGTCTTAAATGGTAAACGTGTATTATCTACTAGTCTTCATTTCTACTGGTTATTTGTAGATAAAGTTGTTTGATTGCCTTCTTTATCTTGAGCTCCTCTCTACTTGGGGCTTTTATCTAGATGATTTTATTTTTGATCCTAGTGGTGTGAAGGTTTTGTTTGTGTAGAAGTTGAGAAATCCAACTTCACAGCTTGCCAAGAACACCTGCATGCAAATACCTGATGCTGAATGGAAACCACAGAGATAGAAGCCTTGGAAAATCTCAGCGGAGTGAGAGCAAAATTATATTCCAAAAGTAATGAAAGAATAATTACAAGCATTCAACCTTAAAGGTGAATGAAACCCTACAAAGGGAAAAAGCTAACCTAAGAGAAAGCTTAAGTGAAAAATAGAGTACAACTAACTTAATAATTAATATAAACATGATATAATTAATAAGTGAAGATAACTATATACTCTAACACCCCCCCCTAAGTGAAGCTCAGGAGGTAAGCTAACCTAGCACAGCTATGAAAGAAAGAAAATGGGTCCCGGCAACAAGGCCTGATCAGGTACCCAAGCACAACCAAATCTCTAAAAAGCAGAGAAATAGAGAAAATCACATGGGAAAAACCCTACTCCAAGAAGAGATGGAAAGAAACATGCTAAAAAAACATTAAGGAAGGCCTCAAGAAAACCCCCCAAGGAAAACTTCCGTCACCCCAAGCATAGAATGCAACTGAAGATAGTGCGGAAATGCAAAAGGTTTGGTGAAGATGTCAGCAACTTGCGCGTCAGTGGGAATGTACTCCAAAGAGAGAACACCATCCTTAATCTGCTGACGAATGAAATGCATATGAAGCTCAATGTGTTTAGTGTGCTGATGCTCCACCGGGTTGCAGGAAATGTGAATAGCACTCTGATTATCACACCACAGAATAGTGGGATGATCAGGAGGAAAACAAACTCAGTCATCAGCTATCAAAGCCATAAAATATCATGAATAGCATGCACTTCCACTCTGTAATCAGCCTATATAGATGAAAGTGTGTGAGTATTCTGCTTCTTGCATGACCATGTGATAGGACTAGAGCCAAGACAAAAGACAAAGCTAGAAGTAGACTTTCGATCATCAACATCACCAGCCCAATCTGAGTTAGTGAAGCCAACAATGTGAGGAACCCCTGATGTGTAATGGAGGCCATACATAAGTGTGCCTTGAATGTATCTCAAAATACACTTGGCAGCTTGCCAATGACTCTCATGAGACTCTTGTGAGAACCAAGAGACTAGACCAACTGAAAAGGAGAGATTAGGATGAGTGTGTGTCAGGTACAACAAACTGCCAACCAACTACCGATACAATGTAGGATCCATTGAAGGTGAAGTGCAAGAGGTAGACAAAGTAACACCTGACTAAAAAGGTGTGGGAGTAGGCTTGTAATCAAGCATATCAAAGCCCCGAAGCATGTCAAGAGCATACTTCTACTAGAAAACAAAGATCCCAGCAGAGGACTAAAAAATCTGAAGACCCAGAAAGAAGTGTAACGGACCAAGGTCAGTCATCTCAAACTGCTCCATCAATGCACGCTGAACATCCTGAATCATAGAAGATGAGCTACCTGTGATGAGAAGATCATCAACATATAGTACAAGGATCAAAACCTCATCCTCAAGATGTTGAATGTAGACTGTAGGATCAGAATGGCAGTGTGTGAAGCCAGTAGAAAGAAGAAAGGAATCCATCTTCTCATACCAAGCCTGAGGGGCCTGTTTGAGACCATACAAAGAATGCTGAAGTCTACAAACCAAGGAGGAATCCTGCACAAATCCCTGAGGTTGCTCCATGTAAATCTCCTCAGTAAGATCACCGTGCAAGAATTCACTGTTCACATCCATCTGAAAAATGGGCCATCCCTAAGAAGTTGCGAGGGATAAGACAAAGCGAATATAATTCATCTTGGTGACATGGGCAAATGTCTTAGTGTAATCAATACCCTCAACCTATGAGAAACCCTTCACAACAAGGCATGCCTTGTACTTATCAATAGAACCATCAGCAACAAACTTAGTATGATACAACCACTTGAATCACACTAACTTTCTTCCCTTAGGAAGAGAACAAAGATCCCAAGTATGATTCTTTATCAAAGAAGAATACTCCTCCTCCATAGCACTATCCCACTCAGTATGTCCTGTCACTACCCCAAATGTCTGAGGATCACCCCAAATAGCATGACTCAGAAGACTAGAACCCACAATATGAGACCGGGTGCGACGAGAAGTGGAAGGGTCACCAGCTAGAGATCCAACAACATCAACTGTAACATGAGCCCATCTAGGCATCTATGGAGGATCTTGTGGTGGAGGTAAATGGGGATCACCAAGATCATCATCCTCCTCATCTGGAAAAGAAATTGGAAGAGATGAGGGAGTAGTGGTAAGTGAAGTAGACTCTGGAAGTAGGGTATCTACTGTAGGAAGGTGCTCATCAAACTAGACATCCTGTTGAAACAGGACCTCTCTGGAATCAGGATCAAACAACCTCTATGCCTTAACATCCTCGCAGTAGCCAAAAAAAATGAGGTGTCAGCTCTTCCACTCCATTTCTCTCCTCTAAGTGTTAGGCATAAATGCCCATGATTCACTACCAAAAACTTAGAATGAATATACATTAGGCTTGACATGAGACCAAGCCTCCTCAAGAGTCATATGTCAAACTACCTTGTGAGGCATTCAATTCTGAATATAGTTGGCACAATTGACTGCCTCTACCCAAAAAGATGAATCCATGGACCTGGACTGTATCATACAATTAGCCATCTCCCGAAGTGTTCTATTCTTTCTCTCTGCCACACCATTCTGTTGAGGGGTGTAGGGCATTGAAAACTAATGCTGAAGACCATGTTTAGAGAAAAAATCCCTGAAAGCTTGGTTTACATACTCCCCCCCATTATCTGTGTGTATTCACCGAATAGAAAGACCAGATTGCTTCTCCAAAAATGTCTTAAAGACTCAAAATGTATCAAAGACATCAGACTTGTACTTCAAAAAGTACACTCATACACCTGGAGAAGTCATTAATGAAAGTGAGCACATATTTGGCACCAAAAAAAGGAGTAGGAAATGACATGAGGTCACTATGAATCAACTCCAATGGTGCCAAAGCACGAGTAGCTCATCCCTGAGGAAAAGGATCCCTATGTTGTTTGCCAAGAACACAACCCTGACAAACCCCATCAGTGCAAGTAATCTGTGGAAGCCCAAGAACAAGTGCTTGTGTTCTCATCTACTGAAGATATCTATAATTGACATGGCCCAAACGCTCATGCCAAAGTTTTCTCACTAAATCTGCATGTGCTATAAGATAAGAAGCTGTGCCATTAGAAGATTCAAATCCATGAAATCTATATAGGCGGGATGCAGTGTCAACACTCCCAGTAGCCATAATCATATCAGAATCATGTAAGTCCTGAATAACCACATCATGTGGTGAGAACTCAACTGTCTTACCAGAGCTAGAGTGGAAAATCTGATAGATAGAAAATAGGTTTGTCAAAATGTCAGGGAAAAAAAGAACATCCTAAAGAGAACCCCCAGCTAAAGCAATAGAACCAGAACCCAAAATAGAAAGATGAGATGAGTTCCCAACAACAATCTGTGAAGTAGCACAAGGAGCAAGTGAGGTGACCAACTACTGAGTGTGAGTCATGTGGTGAGAGGCACCGGAATCAAGAATCCAGGTGGGCCTAGAAGTCATAGCTCGTGCAGTAAGAGCATGACCTTTCCCTGTAGGGGAGGATGTGGACTGAGGATCTGAAATGTGATGCTCCTGCATGGCTTCCTCTAAAGCCTCCAAACATTTCCAGCACCTAGAAATAGGATGTCCATCCTTTCCATAAAAACTACAGGTCTCAACTGATTTCTTCTTAGTCTTGGAGGTAGACTCAGTAGACTTTGAAGAATTTCAAAGAAGATTTACCCTTGGAAGGGTTAGCTAGAGGTTTGGAATCATTTTTCTCTGTAGGTTTGGAGGAATACTCATTGCCTGCTGAATCTTTCTTTGGTTTGGCTTTCTATTTTGGTTTCCCCTATGAAGACTAAGCAACCAATGCTTGGCTAGAAGAGCCAGAAGCAGCCATTTGTTGGATCTTTGCCTATTCCTGTGTCAACCGATCGCAGAATGTCTCAAAAGAAGGCATGGTGTGTCTAGCACCCAAAGCATCCATAGTGGAGTAGAAAGTGGAAGAAAAGATCTGATACTGTCCTCTCAACTTTGAAAGTATCAAGAAGATACACTCATCATCTGTCTTGGTTTTCCCACATCCCTGCAAAACTGAGCGCAGAGACTTGAACTTCATCAAGAAGTCCTCAATGGTGGGAAAGATGGTAGGTGTCAAAGTGGTCAGCTCTGTATCAAGTTGAAGTGCTCAGAACTCATTCACTGTGCCAAACAAATCTGAAAACTTGCCCCAAATGGCCCTAGGAGTGGTCAAACCATCCAGGTGAAACAAGAGACTATCAGAGATGTTCAGTGCAATCAAGCCCATGGCTTCATCCATTTTATTCCTGTGTTGAAGAACCTTAAAAGGATGCTGCAGGATAGGTTGGTGTTCATCCAAAGATGACCACAAGCCACGTGACATGAGTAGCCTGGTCATGTGTGCTTTCCAGGTGTGGTAATTGTGCGGTGTCAGCCGGGCCATAGTGGGGTCTGACATTGGGAGAAGAAGAAGATAGAAGTAGAAGGGTTGTTTCTAAATTGAAATAATAGAAAGCAAATGCACCCCCCCACAAACTATAATTCTAACACCCCTATAGCAAAGAAACAATTACTGAAAGCACAAAAAACTAGAAGAAAACCTGGACGCCAGATGTAGAGAGGGAGGAAACTGAAGCCTCTACTTCAATGCCAAAAAAAAGAGCTCAAATGGTCAAACCAACAAACAAGACCAGCATCATCATGTCCATCTCAGAAACACCTTTTCGGTGATATTTTGTTTTTCAAAAATGAACACCGTATGCTCAAGTTACGGTCGAAAAACTAACTGTGCCTCCAAAAAAGAGCTCACTGGAAAAAACTAGTCACTGGATAAAATTTGACGGTCAAATAGCCATCACCAGTCTGTAAGAAAAATTTGATGCCCGTCGCCTGTTGTTGGAAAAAATTTTCCAGTTGCCAGAAAAAATGAAAATTCGCTGGAAAATTTTAAAAAACTATCGGAGAAATTTTTTTTGGTGGCTGACATCAGCACCATATTGCGCAGATTGACGTGGCAGGCTAGTGGCTAGCCGCTAGCACCGGTGGAGGCCGGGTGGCTCTCGGGTGGCTCCCAGGCGCAGCACCGCCAGGGGCGGCCGTAGTGGCCAGTGGGCGGCACGTCGGCGGGGGGCCGGGCCGTGGTGGCTGCGGGGCGGCACTGGGGTGGCGTGGGGGAGGTGCACTCTGGCAGCCCTAAATGCTTTTAAAAAATGTATTTTTTTAAATTTTTTTTAATTTTTGCCTCATTTTTTGAGCCGTACGACCTAGGAGGTCAAATTTTTTCTCTGGGGTCACTGTGACCAAAACCAGCGAAGTTTATATGTATTTTGACTCTCTCAGGCCGTCTGAACGCAATGGTGGAGTTTGTTTTGGCTCAAACAGATCCAAAAAATAGAGCCTCCTTCAAAATGAAAAAAAAACCCTAGAGAAGCTGTGGCTGTCATCTTCGAATCGCGGCTTCAAAAAACCTTCAAACCAGGCAGCGATAAGGTGGCTCTGATACCATGTAGAAGTTGAGAAATCCAACTTCACATCTCGCCAAGAACACCTGCATGCAAATACTTGATGCTGAATGGAAACCACATAGGCAGAAGCCTTGGAAAATCTCAGCGGAGTGAGAGCAAAATTATATTCCAAAAGTAATGAAAGAATAATTACAAGCATTCAACCTTAAAGGTGAATGAAACCCTAAAAAGAGAAAAAGATAACCTAAGAGAAAGCTTAAGTGAAAAATAGAGTACGACTAACTTAATTATTAATATCAATATGATATAATTAATAAGTGAAGATAACTATATACTCTAACAGTTTGGTCTCTTCGTCCAATGTGTGGGGGGGGCTATTTTTTTCATTCTCAATTTTGTGAAGGTTGTGGATAGAGGTAAGGTCAAATGCTTGTGTTGGGGTTTATCTATGCATTTAATTAATTTTTTTTTGTAGATCAATCTTAGTCTACATTTTTCTTGTTGTGGCTCTATTTGGCTCAAGTTTCTATTTAATGGATTTGTTTTGGTGGCGTGGTTTCCTATCTGCCCTAGTTTGTGTTTCCCTTACTACATTTTTCCTCTTGTTGTTACTATGTGGGTTTGTGCTAGAGGTTAGATGTTTGTTGTTGAGATTAGTGAAGGAGGGCTTCTTGTTGAAAAGAGTTTTTTCTTTCTTTCCTCTTTCCACTTTCTTGTTGCAATGGGGTTGTTTTGATTAAGTAAAAATAGGTTTTGAAAGGACCAGAAACCTTTTACAACAAGAAACCAAAGGATAAAACTTTAAGAGAACCAAGATACAATAGTGAAACAACACCAAACACACCGAAGTAAGCAATGGGGTTGTTTCTTGTTGCAATGGGGTTGTTTCTTGACCCTTCTCTATGGGTTTATATCTAAGTATTTCTACTTGGATACCATATTTTGGGTTTTTTTATGTTCTTGGTGCTCCTTCCCATGACTTTATTTGGGGTTTTGGTGGTAGCAATGTTTCGCTGAACTTAGTTGTGGGTTGGTGGTGTTTTGTTCCTTATTGTGTTTTATTTGTAATTCTTATTTTCTTTTCATGTAAGTTCTTTAGAGTAGTGTCTTGATGGTGCTAAGGCTAGACTCATCCTTGTTGGAGCCAATTTTATTCTCAACTTGGTTAAAATTTGGGTTTGGCTCTTTCTACTCCTTTCTTCCTTTTTCACGGATCTTATTGAGGTGGCATTGTCCTCTATGGAGGTGGATAATTTTCTTGTGCAAGAGGTTGGAAGTTTCTTCTTGTAGAATTTCCTTGTCTTAGGTTTCTTGGTTGTGGGTTGGATCATGTGTTGCTCCTCTTTTTGTTGGTTTCTTACTTTGCAATTCATTTTAAGGTGGGTACCTCTTCTATTGAGGTGGAGAGCGGCATCAAAGTTTTGGTGAGAAATTGTTGCAGCATGGTGGTAGACATGTTTCCTTTCTTGTCTAAGAGAGTCTTTGATCAAGGTGGTCCTATAGGTAATAGGTTGTGGGAAGCCTTTCAAAAATATTTTTAGTTGGTTGTTTCCTTGGTTGCTTTAGTTCCAGTGTGAGGGGTGTTTTGAAGAAGATGGTTCAAGACTCCTTCCTAAACCCCTCTATTATGAGTAGGTGAACCTTTTTTGGTTAGGAATCTTGTTCTTGTCAATAAATTGCTTCGGTCAAATGCCTCTCTTTCAAAAAGGGTTTCCCCTTTTTGGTCTTCATAGTCTCACTACTTGTGAGTTCCTCTCTCTTGTCCACCTGCATGGTTGTTATGTAAAGTTTTTCTCTCTCACATTATCTAATCAAACATTTTAAAAATTTTCTTAAATACATTGAGGATCAAATGTTTCATTAGAATTTTTATATAATAAAATTTAACATTTGATTGATTTATATAAAATTAAAAAAATAGATAAATGAATATTTTAAGTATGAATGCAACTAAAAACATGTTACTCCTATTTATATATATAATGAAGAATTAGAATTTTGTAACCGATTTTTTGTTCAGTGTGTATGTTTGATGGCTACCAAAACTAAACTTCTAATCATCTACACATATTTGGATTTCGCATTCAAAATACCATATTACTTTTTATCAAATAAAATATATTTCCTATACATTTATTATGTCAATAAATTATTTTTGTAAGACTTATTTCATTTAATCTTATCTAATAAATATTAACTTAAAGAATTCATTTATTTATACACAAAGATATTTTGAAATTTTAATATAATTTTGTACATAAGGAATCATCTAACATTTGTCTCTCATCCCATAAATACATAAACATATTTTAAAGATAATAATGAACATCCATATGTTGCCAAATTTTAGTCTAGGGTCTTTAGGTCCTAGGGGGGTAAAATTGTTCTTTGGTGACCTACTTCTCATTCATCTTGAAACCTTCCCCTAATGTGCTTATCAGATAAATTATTTCCCTTGCCTATTTGAGCCTAGCGGGTTTTCAATGCTTCTGCTTCATCTGATGTTTAGGTGATTTAGGTATGTCGGGAAAGGGGTGTCACAGCGTCTTCCAAATGAGAAGTAGTCACCCTCAGATCCGTAATGCTCAATGTATTTTTCTGAATGGTTAAACATGTGCTTTGCATAAGTGATTCATAAATATTTTGTTCGTAAAAAGAGTTTTTCAGCTCTTAGAGATATCAAGTTGTGGAGTAGTGGTGGTGATCATGCAGCATCCGGAAAAGTTGGTCTCAAAGGTGCAACCCCGACACAAGTGAAAAGAGAAAATAAGAGGTTAAGTGCTCCCGACAGAAAAGAATTTGTTGAAGTGCGAAAAGGATAAAAGGTGAAGCCATCAGGATGATTTTCCAAAATAAAGGAAATAGGATTATGGGAAAAGTATTCTCTTATGTTCTTTTCCTGTACAAGGTAAAATGGTCTAATGTTTATTCATTTCAGCATCAGAAGGAAAGTATGTTCTTTTTACGCAAGACTAAGGATTTGTTTCAGCAAGTGGCTAATGAACATAAAGTTAAGTGTAAGATTGAGGAATTTGAGGCCGTTATGTTCTCAAAAATGGGAAGTTCAAATAGCCGTTGATTATCAAAATTAAATGCTCATCCTACCGTTGCGTCTGTTAGGTCACCTTAATGTCATTCGCGTGGCACCAACATTTGGATCTTAGCGGCTATTTATTCAGCATTCACCATCATTTGTTGCTCACCATATTTGTATAGCAAGACATTTGTCTTCACTCATGTTCTCAATTTTATAGTAAATGGCAGTTAAGGATTCTGGTTACGACAAATTAATTGGTATTGAGAGTGAATTGAAAGAAGTTTCTGACACATCTCTAAGATTCTTTGATCTCGGAGATTTGCACAGAAGATTGAATTCTCATCAATTTCACCCTATTACATAGAAGCTCAAGGACAGTAGTCTGATAGAAGCTGCAGGGTTTCCAATGGCAGTTCAATCTCTTGAGCTCGTCATAGAATGTATAGAGAAATACAACCTAGTGACAAAGAAAATCCTATTCCTGGATCAGTCTATTTTGCCGATGATTGATAAAACCCTAATCTAATCTGCTTTCGACATTCTGGCAAAAGACGTGTATTGTGACATCAACTTCGGTTCATCTACATCTATGTTCAATTAAAAGAAGACTCTAAGGAGGGAAGACATGTAGAAGACTTGGTTCCAGACCCCTCGATCAAAGAAAAGTAAGATGCCGAAGACTCTCTTCGAAAAAACTCTAAAGAGGGAAATGGTTGATATTCTAGCCCTGCTGACCAGATTGGACAGAAAACTCGAGATCCTTGATCTTGTTGAACATAATTTCTTCCTTGTTCAAGGTATTTGCGTAGAAAATATATTCTTTAATTGGGCAGTAATCTTGTGTGAGAAGCTAGCATCATGGTTGAGTTCCTATCAAGGATTCAAACTGCTCTACTTGTCTTCATACTTGATCTATGCTCTGGCGACTCAGCACCTATGGCCCGACTTACCAGCAATCTAGAATTTTGACAACAACACCAAAATATATGAGTTCTACCCAAATCTGTAATTGCCTCGAAGCTTTGAGGAATATACTGCTGTGAATGATGCATTCACAATGGGAATATGTCAGGTACTTCAAGGTTGCCCAGAAAGAAGAATCTCGCTAGAGGCCATCTCAGCAATCAGTCAGTATGGATGCTCTTTCATCCAATTCCTGAGTTTCTCTTATCTTCGGATAGGAGCCTTCTCTAGATTTACTAAGAGGTTGCCCCGGTATCCTGAAGATAAGGTGGTCTTTATGGAGCTTTGCCAAAAGATATTGGAAGAGAATACTCTTTTTTCAACTATGAAGAAGATCACCAAAATTTCCTTCCCCGTGGTTGTTGGTCCATATTCCTATGCATCAAGATCTGATGCCCAGAATTTGGTAAAGCGATTTGAGGATAAGACCAAGCTACTTGATTATGAGGTTCTTAGGCCTCAATATGATCCTATGGGTTTTGTTAGAGATCAATTGATACTCAGACATGCCTACAAACATGTCCCAGATATTGAGGATTTCTAGGCTGAATGTTTTAATGAGTATCAGACACGGGAGAAATTGTGGTCCCGTTTAACTTTGGATGAAATTACAATGTATAATAATGTTGTTGATGTATCTGATCTTGCAGATGAAGGCCTCTTCATGCATCCTTCATCCTATGACTAGATCAAGGTGTTGCCCATTTCTTCCTCTCCACCAACTGGTCTAGTGGTTGATTCATTAGAGCTTCTCATGAGAGGCATTATCAAGAGAATCGACAAGTGGGTGGAATGGACCAGAGTGCTACAGAAAAGAGATTATAGTGCAGGTTCATCCAAAGGAACGACTTCAGGTGCTGAGCAATCAATTTCAGAAGTTACTTCTTCTGTGGTGCCATCAGTTTCAGTAGGTGCAGCGTAATCCACCGGGCAAGGAGGTGACCAGCCTCCAGAAAAGAATGTCTCTATCACTCTGACCTACAGAGAAGGTTCACTCCCGAACATTGGAAACATAGAAGATAAGGAAAAGGAAAAGAAGAAAGAACAAGAGGTGTCTATGACCAAGCCTCCCTCACCAATTCTAGTCATCACTATGGATAACATAAACCCCATGGATGGTCAGGACTCCTCTCAGCCGGTAAACACTCTGGCCCTCTTGATGACTAAGGTTATCTCCTTCCCTGTTCCACCTCAAGACAAACAAACTCCTCTAATGGCCCAGAAGCTCTTTGATCCCACAACTCTTCAGTCTACAATAAAGGTGTTATCCATAGACTCGTGGTTGGAAGAAACCATTGAGAAGAAGAAGAAATGACATGAGGAAGCCATTTCTTCAAAGGACATGATCCTTAAGGCAACCTCATCTCAGCCACCGGTGAAGAAGGTGAAGATGAAAAAGTCCGTGGTGGCCCTTTCCCATGATTCCACAACCGGGCATATGTTAATGGAAATAGCAGAGCCATAGAAAGAAGGAAAGTTTCATGAACTTTCAGCTCAAGATTTCCAGATAAAAACTATAGACCTAGGTGTACCGGTGCATGACTCAATGGTGAACATCTAGAAAACCACCAATGAGAGGATTGAGGACAGGTTAGAAGACCTCCGAGCAGACAAGGAAGTCCTCAAGTATGAAAATAAGGAGCTAGTTGAGTATATTAAATCTTCTCTTAGCAGTACTTCATCTTCTCACTTTGACCCCAATGCAGAAGAAAATAAGAACTTGCTACTGAAGCTGTAGCAAGAAAGATCGTTTGGGCAAATTTGAAGTGCATGGATAGAGGCGATGAAGGTTCAAGGCCCCACTGTCATCAAGAATTTGGGGAACCTTCTACTTGATGCAGAAAAGTTGAAGGATACAACATCAAAGCACCAGGAGACCATTTATAATGCATCCACTAGATTGACAGAGCAACTAGCCACCTTGCAGGAGGTGATTGATACGAAGACTAGTGTTGCAATCTCTAATGGCATCCTTAAGATCGGGAAGGAGAATTTGTTTCGTTGGAGGTAGTCTCTGGAGTTCGTGATTGAGAGCTCAAGTAGATCAGCAAATGAACTCAAGACTATGATTGAGTTAGTGCAAAAGGAGATGGACAAACTTTTTGAGTTTTTGAAAGTTTTGCACACGGAATCTCAAGTTTCTGGAAGTGACAAGTTGGTGAATACAGAGAAAATGAAAGCTAAGTTTCTTTCTTTCATAGATGAGATTGTGGATCTGGCTAGCTTCCAAGTGTTAAGAATCAGTGAGCTCTCCGTGATAGATGCAGTGATAAAAAAGGAATCAGAGAAGCTCCAATCTCAGATTGCCAGGTTGGACAAACAGATAGAAATGCATGATTTTTGGATGATCTGAGCTAACAATATAATCATTTTGAATGCTCAAGAATTGGGCAAGGTAATGGATGTAATGAAGGCTTATAGAGGAAAACCATTACACTAAAGAAGGCATAGAATCTGTTGACCTGTGTCATCTTCCCAATTTTTTATATTGTAGCCATTTTGGGCGTTTTGTCAGCTTTGTCAGTTTTTGTAAATGACCATGTTTATTATTAGAATGTCCCTCTCGAAATATTGTAAAGAGGCAATCATTATTGTAACAGGTCAATTTTGAGAAGAACTATATATGTAAATTTCTATAAAGTAAATGAGATCGGCAAAAATTACTTTGAGCAAACCCTTGTAGCTAGGACTACTATGTGCGACTCTGAGTTTGAAGTGATTTTTGTTGTTCATATTAGTTAGCTGTGTGATGTTTTGAATGAGGATGCTAATACTGAAAACTAAATGAATAGTAATCAACCGGGTTTTGTTATTTTCATTTAGTGGATTGTATGTTTACTGTCTTCAGCATAAGCACTCAATTTATTTTCATTGCACATCTTAGTTCAATAGATTAATTCTTGCATAAGAGATTGGGAAGAGCGTTCATAGAGAATGAGATCAAGATAATTTGGGTATTGTCGAAGTTTCACAATCTTAGTATTCCAGGAATTGCTTTGTTATACCTTCTTTCTCCATCTCTGCTGGTAGATGGTAGTTTGCATTCATCCCTCACTGCATAACATTTTCATTTCAGATTGCATGTCATTGAGTAAGTCCCCTTTCATTGCCTAAGTTGTTTGAAGCTTTGAGCAACTTGGTTAAACCTCTTATGCTCTCCGGTTAAGAGCACACCCCTAAAAATTGAAAGAAAAAACTCATTGCATATCTTTCACATAAGGGATATTGTACCTTTCAATTCAGGGGTCATTGATAGATTCCTACCATTGACCCAGTCTGTGGTTACTTTTTGTTCTACAAAAGCCAGGTTTGGGTATTTTCAAGAGTCATTTTATAAATCAAATTTAAAGTAGACAAACTATAAACCAACAATTTTTGGTGAATCTACTCGGGAGAACTCCTAATTTTCCTAAGCTTGCTTAGTAAGTCTGTCTGTGGCTCTACTAAGTGACTTAGAACTTATTTGTTTGGCATTCCTAATACTACATTATGCATATCACTCTTAAGGAGAAGCAGTGTTGCCTCAAGAAGGACAAGTCCCACTAGAGAAACCTAATCTTCACATCCAGGATGAGAAAGAGGACATTATAAACTAGTTGAATATCCTTGCCTGGAAAAGCCGAAAATACCTTGACCAATACAGAAGAATCAGCCTTGTGCTAGAAATAGAAGAAGCCAACGTTGAATATTGGGAGGGAGTGTTACCAAAAAAAAAAAAGATTGAGAGTTGCGCAGCCGCAGTAATCAAGCTTAGTAGCTCTTGATCCCAAGTATATCCGAAGTGTCCATAGTGAAGGACATAAAGATCTTATGTTTGAAGAATTTTAGAAGGCTAAGTTTCCTTTGTTAGAAGACCCTCTCAGAAGAGGAAGAACCAACACCTGGATCCTATCTTTCTAGGTATTCGTGGTGCTCTTTTGCCACCGCCACGCCTTGTTTCCTAGGTTTTTAGCCATTCTTCTATACCTCCTATCATCCGTAATACTACCATGTTACTGTGTAACACCCTTACTCTTCACGAAGTAGCTTCTCCTACCAACATCATTTCTAAGGCTGTGCCAATAGCCCTTCCTGTTTCAATGGCCGTCCCTTGGGGTAACGTCATTGGGCCGCTTCAGCTAGGAGCTAATATTGACTTACCTCGAGCTTCCTGAAAGAAATTTCCAAAGTTTAATCGAGATAGGAAAGTATCTGCTGATGAGCATATTGCAACCTTCTTCTTCGCATGCAACATTGTAAACCCTCAGCATGAAGACGTGGCAGTAAGAATGTTTGTAGAGACTTTAATAGAAAATGTTGCTGACTAGTTTCAACATCTCCCTATGGGATGCATAACTAGTTGGAATGATATGAATAACCTCTTTGAAACTCACTAAAAAAGTACAAAAGACGAGCACACACTTCTGACTCAGCTCACACAAATAAAGAAAGAACCTAGTGTTCCTATGAGGGACTTTATTGCAAGGTTTAACAAGCTAGCTAATAGGATCCTTGTTGCTAGCAGGCCTACAGCTGACAACCAGAAGATGTTCTTTATCAGTTCCATGCCTCCTGAGATAAGTTTCCAAATTAGATGAGCACATGTGGCTAATCTGCAAGCCGCTCAGACTCTAGCAATTGAGATAGAAGATGACCTCATAGCTGCCAAGAAATGGAAGCGAGAAGTGCAGAGTGGTACCTCCACAAGCTCTATTTCTAGTGCAACTGGAAATACCGAGGCAATGCTTCAGAAGTTTTCCAATGAGATGATTTCCCTTAAGCGGAAAATGGGAAAGTCTACCCAATCCTTTCAGTAGCCTTACCAGAATATTCCTAGAAAACAACATGAAGGTAAACAGTTGTAGTTGCCACCTGCTCAGCAAAAGCTTGCTATTGAGGCAGCTAAAAAGCATAATATGTGCATTTTTCATCTGAGAGCTGACCATGATGGTGATAGCTATCTAGAGATGAATAGATACAGGCAGCTAGCTTCAAGAAACAAGATGACTATCAAATATCTCGAAAGTGAAGAAGATTCTGCTCCCCATGGCGACTCCGGTAATTTCTTTTTGGAGTATGAATCTGATTCCGAAGTCAAAGGTGATTGCTTTGCCACCATGGATGGAATTCAAATGGCAGTGGCAAAAGGAAGTCAGAGAGACAAAAATCTTGGAAACTCTTTTCCTTCCCGGAATATTGCACCTGGTCCTTCAGCTGGTGCACCCGGATCTTCTACTTCTTCATCTTGGAAGAAGGATCACTCGAAGTTCAAAACAAATGGTAAGTCTCTATCTTCCTTTGATATAATTCAATACTAAAAGGATGCTCGAATCCAAGTGTCTCCCTTAGAATATTTAAAAACTCATCCTACTGAACTTCAGAAGCTTGTAGATTACTGTAAAAGTGATGCTAATTCCAGAATGCAGCCTAATATAAATTTTACTGTTAGTGATGAATCTCCTAGTAGTGGCCCTTTAAACGATGAAGAACGCATCCTTCCCTTTCTCTTTCAAGAAGAAGATTATTCAATCTTAGCCACTGCTCCTAGCCAGAAACCTGACCCGTTCTATGTCTCCGTATTTGGAAATGGTCATAAACTAAGAAACTATATTATTGACTTCAGAGCCTCTAATAATGTCATGCCCGCCTCCATTGCTAAAGCCCTTGGATTGACCCTTACCAAAACCTTTGGCCAATGTTATTCAATGGATGCTACATAGGTTCCCCTCCTAGGCCAGGTAAAGGATGCACAAGTTGCATTAGTTGCACACCCTGCAAAGAGAATGAAGCAGACCATCTTGATAGTCGATATTCTGGCCAGCTACGACATGCTTCTAAGTAGAAGTTTTTGTAGAGACATAGGTGGAGAAATCAAGATGGACTGGTCCCATGCTATAATCCTAGTGGGTACTAAGAAGATAAAGCTGGAGCCCGAGGAAAAGGCCAAATTCACAGTAATGAAGACTGATGACCCTAAGGCACAAATCCTCTACTAGGAGATGTAATTCAACAATTATATGTTGCTTTCAAATTTCAATCATCAAGATGAAATACCAGAAAATAAAAACTGGCAGGATATCTGGACCTTGGAGTTTGACAGTAGTTGTGCTACCACAGGATTGGGAGCTGGAGTAGTTCTTATTCCCCTGGAAGGAGAAATAATACAACTTTCTTATAAATTGTATTTTAAGAACACTAATAACATGATGGAATATGAGGCTCTGTTGCTAGGCATTGCTGCTGCAAAGAAAAGAGGGGTGAAAATACTTAAAGCACTCGGTGATGCAGAGTTGATAGTGAGGCAAGTTTGAGCATAGTATGCAGTGAAAAATGCAAGACTGCGGAGATAGGAACAGAGTTTGGGACAAGATAGAGGACTTTGATGCCTTTTCAATCCAGGTTGTTCCAAGAGAGCAGAACACAAGAGAAGATTTGTTGGCCGCCTCAGCTTCGCTTCTCCTCCCACATCCAGAAATAGGAGATAAGCAATACAAAGTTGAAGTTCTCTTTAGGCCAAATGTTCCAAATAATGTGGAAATCTGGAAAGTCTTCATCAATGACAAGTAGATACAAGCTTTCATGGAAGGATTTGATCAGTTTAGTGATCAATACTTTGAAGGAATTTCTAGTACCTGCAAGGATTTCTCTCCAGATAGCAAGAAGTAGTTGGAGCTTGGAGAAGAACAGTTAAAAGGTAACAAAATTCCTCGACACCTAATCTCCCTTGAAATTTTTTTTGATAGACACGATGCATATATTAGAAAAGAAAGAGATAGGAAAGGTGGTACCTCAAGGGATTTCGAGGGAATGAACATAGGCACTGAAAATAAACCTAAGATGATAAATATTGGTAGTTGTTGCACAAAAAAGGAAAGAGAAAAGGCTAAACACCTACTCTCCGAATCTAAGGATGTGTTTTCTTGGGGCTATGAAGACCTCAAAACTTTCTGGAATGGAGACTTCAAGCACACGATCCCTCTCAAGCCTGAAGCTTTCCCTTCCTGACAGAAGCAATGAAACTACAATCCTAAGGTTTTAGAGGCCATTTTTAGAGAAGTTCACAAGATGTTGGAGGCAAACATTATCTATCCCATACATCACTCTACATGGATAACCAACATTGTGCCTGTCCGAAAGAAGAACAAAGAAATTAGAATTTGTGTAGATTTCTGGAATCTGAACCAGGATTCTCTGAAGGATAATTACACCTTACCCAACATGGATCATATACTACAAATAGTAGCTGGATCCGAAATGATGTCCATGTTGGACGGTTACTCGGGTTTCAACCAGATTGAGGTGGACTTGGAAGATAAGTATAAGACAACATTCACCACTCCTTGGGGAATGTTTGCTTACAATAGAATGCCCTTTGGGCTTATCAATGCTGGAACTACCTTTCAAAGGGAAATGAAATATTCATTTTCAAACCTCCGGGATAGAATAATAGTTATATACTTGGATGACTTAACAGTCTTCTCTAAAAAGAGAGAAGATCATTTGAGAGATCTTGAGAAAGTGCTAAAGAGATGCAAAGAGCACGACATCTCTCTTAATCCCAAGAAGTCTGTATTCTCTGTCACCAAAGGTAGATTTCTCGGTCATATTGTTTCCCACGAAGGAATCCAAATTGACCCTGAACGCGTAAAGGCCATCCAACAATTGAACCCGCTGGCAAGAAAATACGAAACAAGATCATTCTTTGGGTAGCTAAATTTTCTAAAGGTGTTTCGTTACTGACTTTTCTGAGATTACAAAATGCATAATTGATATGATGAAGGGTAGTCAAAGTTTCAAGTGGAATGACTCTAGGAAAAATTCCTTTGATTTAATCAAGCACACTATAGCCAGAGCACATGTGTTGGTGCATCCGGATTATACCAAGGAGTTCATATTGTACTACTACGCATCAGCCCATACATTGTCTGTTATCCTGATGCAAGAGAACAATGAAGGAATTCAGGCGCCTATTGCATTCATGAGCACTTTTCTCAAGGATCATGAATTAAGATATTCTCAAATGGAGAAGCATACATATGCGGTGGTAAGGGCACTAAAGAATTTTAGATTCTATGTATTACATTCCCATTCTGTATTTTATATTCCTGATTTTTCTATTAAGAGCATTTTTACACAACAAAAAATAGGATGTAATACTAGAGGTGCATGGATAGCGAAGGTACAAGAGTATGATATTGAACTCAAGCCAACAAAGCTGGTTAGAGGAAACAGCTTGTGTAAAATAATGGCTGAAAATCAGGAAACAACTCAAGAGGAGGATTCTTTGAAGGTGTTAATGGTTAGTCTTCTTGATCCCTAGTTTTCCAACATCACCTATTTCCTTATTTATGGAGATTGCCCAGAAGGATTGACATACAAACAAAGAAGAGATTTGAAGACCAAGGCAGCCAAGTATGTCATTTATGTTGACCAATTATATAAGAGGGCAATAGATGGAACTTTCTTAAGGTGTGTGGATAGGCCACAACAAGAGAGATTGCTCCAAGAATTCCACAATGAGGCATGTGGTGGACACTTCTCATCCATAGTCACTACATATAAAATCTTGAGGCAGTGTTACTACTGGCCCAGCATGTTTAAAGATTCCTACAATTGGGTGGCCAAGTGTGATAAGTACCGAATGTTTTCCAGTAAGCCTCAGTTGGTTGCTCTTCCATTGAAGCCGGTTGTAGTAGAGGGTCCCTTTCAGCAATGGGGGATTGATTTCATTGGTTTGATAAATCCTCCCTCTTATGCAGGTCACCGATATGTCATAACTGCCACAGATTACTTTACCAAGTGGGTTGAGACTAAGCCTACCAAGAAAACTACATCTGAGGTGGTCTGTGAATTTATCAAGGAGAATATATTGGTAAGGTTTGGAGTTCCATTGAAGCTAGTGATGGACAATGCCACATATTTCTCTTTGTCAGAGATTACAGAGTTCTGCTACAACAACAGTATCCATCTTAGTCACTCATCTGATTATTTACCTCAGGGAAATGGTCAGGCTGAGTCAAGCAACAAGAACCTGATTAACATAATGAAGAAACTAGTTTCAGAGAGTCAAAAGGATTGGCACAATAAATTGCACGAAGCTCTATGGGAAGATAAGATAACACCTAAGCGAGCGATCAGGATTTCCCCTTTTGAGTTGGTTTATGAAATTGAACCTAGTCTCCCGCTTCCGCTGGAGTTATCCATTTGCAAGCTGCAGTAGGTAATTGAAGATCTAGTTTTCCAAAATGGTCTGGAGAAATGAATCATATATCTGACCAAGTTGGAGGAAGAACATGAAAATCTTATTGACCACATCACTGATCGTAAGAGGAGAGTGAAAACATTCTTTGATAAGAAGGCCAGACCAAGAAATTTTATGCAAGGTGACTTGGTCCTATTATGGGATAAAAGGCGTGAGTCCAAAGGAAAGCATCATAAGTTTGACTCACTTTGGAAAGGACCATTCAAGATTATGCAGGTGAACTAGAATAATTCCTTTATTCTGGAATATCCTTCTGGAGAGATTCTGCCATTCTCCTACAATGGCCAGGATCTGAAACTCTACCAAATACTCAAGTGAAAGAAGGAAACCCCTGCAGGTTAGTGTTAGTGTAGGTAGGTTTTCTTTGCATTTCTCCTTCTTTCTTTCTTGCTTTCTTAGTCTAGTTTAGTTTAGTTTAGTTTCATTTCCTGTTGTGTGTTTTTGTTTAGTCTGCCCATTATTTTTCCTGTCGATCTTGTTATTTGAAACCAGAGACTCTAGGTCCCTTCTCAGACATTGGCATGTCTAAGTCCCTAGTCGGAGGAAGTTGTTGCCAAATTTTATTCTAGGGTCTTTAGGTCCTAGGGGAATAAATTATTCTTTGGTGACCTACTTCTCATTCATCTTGAAACCTTCCCTAATGTGCTTATCAGATAAATTATTTCCCTTGCCTATTTGAGCCTAGTAGGTTTTCAATGCTTCTGCTTCATCTGGTGTTTAGGTGATTTAGGTATGTCAGGAAAGGGATGTCATAGCATCTTCCGAATGAGAAGTAGTCACCCTCAGATCTGTAGTGCTCAATGTGTTTTTCTGAATGGTTAAACATGTGCTTTGCATAAGTGATTCATAAAGCTTTTGTTCATAAAAAGAGTTCTTCAACTCTCGGAGATATCAAGTTGCAGAGTAGTGGTAGTGATCATGCAGTGTCCAAAAAAGTTGGTCTCAAAGGTGCAACGCTAACACAAGTGAAAAGAGCAAATAAGAGGTTAAGTGCTCCCAACGGAAAAAAAAGTTGTTTAAGTGCGAAAAGGATAAAAGGTGAAGCCGTCGGGATGCTTTTCCAAAATAAAGGAAACAGGCTTACGAGAAAAGTATTCTCTTATGTTCTTTTCCCGTACAAGGTAAAATGGTCTAATGTTTATTCATTTTGGCATCGGAAGGAAAGTATGTTCTTTTTCCACAAGACTAAGGATTTGTTTCAGCAAGTGGCTAATGAACATAAAGTTAAGTGTAAGCTTGAGGATTTTGAGGCTGTTATGTTCTCCAAAATGGGAAGTTTGAATAGCCGTTGATTATCAAAATTAAATGCTAATCTTGCCATTGCATCCATTAGGTCACCTTAATGTCATTCATGTGGCGCCAACATTCGGATCTTAGCCGCTATTTCTTCAGCATTTGCCATGATTTGTTGCTCACCGTATTTTTATAGCAAGCCATTTGTCTTCACTCATGTTCTCAGTTTTATAGTGAATGACAGTGAAGGCTTCTGGTTACGATAGATTAATTGGTATTGAGAGTGAATCAAAAGAAGTTTCTGACACATCTCTAAGATTCGTTGATCTTGGAGATTTACACAGAAGATTGAATTCTCATCCAATTCACCCTATTACACAGAAGCTCAAGGACAACGGTCTAATAGAAGCTGTAGGGTTTCCAATGGTAGTTCAAGCTCATGAGCTCATCAGAGAATGTATAGAGAAATAAAACTCGGTGACAAAGCAAATCCTGTTCCCTGATCATTCTATTTTGCCGACGATTGATAAAACCCTTATCCAATCCACTTTTGGCATTTTGGCGAAAGACGTGTATTGTGACATCGACTTCGGTTCATCTGCATCTATGTTCAATGAAAAGAAGACTCTAAGGAGGGAATAAATGCAGAAGACTTGGTTCCAGACCCCTCAATCAAAGAAAAGTAAGATGTCAAAGACTCTCTTCTGAACAAATCCAAAGAGGGAAATTATTGATATTCTGGCCCTGCTAACTAGATTGGACGGAAAACCCGAGATCTTGGATCTCGTTGAACATAATTTCTTCCTTGTTCAAGATGTCTGTGCAGAAAATATGTTCATTGATTGGGCAGAAATCCTGTGTGACAAGCTAGCATCCTAGATGAGTTCCTGTCAAGGATTCAAATAGTTCTACATGTCTTCATACTTGATCTATGCTCTGGCGACTCAGCACCTATGGCCTGGCTTACGAGCAATCCAGAATTTTGACAACAACACCAAAATATATGAGTTCTACCCAAATCTACAATTGCATCAGAGCTTTGAGGAATATACTGCTGTAAATGATGACTTCACAATGAGAATATGTTAGGAACTTCAAGGTTGCCCAGAAAGAAGATTCTCACCAGAGGCCACCTTGGCAATCAGTCAGTATGGATTCTCTTTCATCCGATTCTCAAGTTTCTCTTATCTTCGGATAGGAGCCTTCTTTGGATTTCCTAAGAGGTTGCCCTGTTATCCTGAAGATAAGGTGGTCTTGGTGGAGCTCTGCTGACAGATATTGGAAGAAAATACTCTATGATCAACTATTAAGAAGATCGCTGAAATTTCCTTCCTGGAGGTTGTTGGTCCATATTACTGTGCATCTAGATCTGATGCCCATAATTCGGTAAAGATCTTTGAGGATAAGATCAAGCTACTTGATTATGAGGTTCTTAGGCCTCAATATGATCTATGGGTTTTATTAGAGATCACTTGAAGCTTGGACATGCGTACAGACATGTCTCAGATATTGAGGATTTCTGGGCTGAATATTTTAATGAGTATCAAACACGGGAGAAATTGTGGTCCCGTTTAACTTTGGATGAAATTACAATGTATAATAATGATGTTGATGTATCTGATCTTGCAGATGACGACCTCTTCATGCATCCTTCATCCTACGACCGGTCAAGGTGTTGCCCATTTCTTCCTCTCCACCAACTGGTCCAGTGGTTGATTCATTAGAGCTTCTCATGAGAGGCATATTTATCAAGAGAACCAACAAGAGGGTGGAATGGACCAGAGTGCGAAGGAAAAGAACTTCTGGCACAGGTTCATCCGGAGGAATGAATTCAGGTGCTGAGCAATTAACTTTAGCATTTACTTCTTCTATGGCGCCATCAATTTCAGCAGGTGCAGTGCAATCTGTCGGGCAAGGAGGTGACCAGCCTCCGAAAAAGAATGTCCCTATCACTCCGACTTGCGGAGATGGTTCGCTCCCAAACATTGGAAACATAGAAGATAAGGAAAAGGAAAAGAAGAAAGAACAAGAGGCGTCCGTGACCAAGCCTCCCTCACCAATTCTAGTCATCACTTTGGATAACATAAACCCCATGGATGGTCAGGACTCCTCTCAGCCGGTAAAGACTCTGGCCCTTTCGATGACTAAGGTTGTCTCCTTCCCTGTTCCACCTCAAGACAAGCAAACTCATCCAGCGGCCCGAAAGCTCTTTGATCCTACAACTCTTCAGTCTACAATAAAGGTGTTATCCATAGACTCATGGTTGGAAGAAACCATTGAGAAGAAGAAGAAACAACATTAGGAAGCCATTTCTTCAAAGGACCCGATCCTTAAGGCAACCTCATCTCAACCACCGGTGAAGAAGGCGAAGAAGAAAAATTCCGTGGCAGCCCTTTCCCATGATTCCACAACCGGGCATATGTTAATGGAAATAGTAGAGCCACAAAAAGAAGGAAAGTTTCATGAACTTTCAGCTCCAGATTTCTAGATAAAAACTGTGGACCTAGGAGTATCGGTGCATGACTCAATGGTGAACATCTGGATAACCATCAATGAGGGGATTGAGGATAGGTTAGAAGAACTCTGAGCAGACAAGGAAGTCCTCAAGTCTGCAAATAAGGAGCTAGTTGAGTATATTAAATCTACTCTTGGCAGTAGTTCATCTTCTCACTTTGACCCCATTGTAGAAGAAAATAAGAACTTGCTACTGAAGCTGTAGCAAGAAAGACAGTTTGGGAAAATTGGAAGTGCATGGATAGAGGCGATGAAGGTTCAAGGCCCCACTGTCATTGATAATTTGGGGAACCTTCTACTTGATGCAGGCAAGTTGAAGGATACAACATCAAAACACCAGGAGACCATTTATAATGCATTCACTGGATTGACATAGCAACTAGCCACCTTGCAGGAGGTGATTGATACGAAGACTAGTGTTGCAATCTCTAATGGCATCCTTAAGACCGGGCAAGAGCCTTTGTTTCATTGGAGGCAGTCTCAGGAATTCATGATTGAGAGCTCAAGAAGATCAACAAATGAACTCAAGACTATGATTGGGTTAGTGCAAAAGGAGATGGACAAACTTTTTGAGTTTTTGAAATTTTTGCACATGAAATCTCAAGTTTTTGGAAGTGAGAAGTTGGTGAATACAGAGTGAATGAAAGCTAAGTTTCTTGCTTTCATAGACGAGATTGCGGATCCAGATAGCTTCCAAGTGTCAAGAATCAGTGAGCTCTCCACGATAGATGCAATGATCAAAAAGGAATCAGAGAAGATTCAATCCTGGATTGCCAAGTTGGACGAACTGACAGAAATACATGATTTTTGGATGATCCGAGCTAACAATATAATCATTCTGAATGCTCAGGAATTGGCAAGGTAGTAGATGAAATGAAGGCTTACAGAGGAAAAATTGTTACACAGAAGAAGGTATAGAATATGTTGACCTGTGTCGTCTTCCCAATTTTTGTATATTGTAGCCATGTTGGGCATTTTGTCAGCTTTGTCAGTTTTTGTAACCGACCATGTTTATTATTAGAATGTTCCTCTTGGAATATTGTAAAGAGGCAATCATTATTGTAACAGGTCATTTTTGAGAAGACCTATATATGTAAATTTATGTAAAGTAAATGAGATTGACAAAAATTACTTTGGGCAAACCCCTGTAGCTAGGACTACTATGTGCGACTCTGAGTTTGAAGTGATTTTTTTTGTTCATCTTAGTTAGCTATGTGATGTTTTGAATGAGGGTGCTAATACTGAAAACTAAATGAATAGTAATGAACCGGGTTTTGTTATTTTCATTTAGTGGATTGTATGTTTACTGTCCTTAGCATAAGCACTCGATTTCTTTTCATTGCACATCTTAGTTCAATAGATTAATTCTTGCATAAGAGATTGGGAAGAGGGTTAATAGAGAATGAGATCAAGATAATTTGGGTATTGTCGAAGTTTCACAATCTTAGTAATCCGGGAATTGCTTTGTTATACCTTCTTTCTTCATCTCTGCTGGTAGATGGTAGTTTGCATTCATCCCGCACTGCATAACATTTGCATTTCAGATGGCATGTCATTGAGTAAGTCCCCTTTCATTGCCTGAGTTGTTTGAAGCTTTGAGCAACTTGGTTAAACCTCTTCTGCTCTCCGGTTAAGAGCATACCCCTAAAAATTGAAAGACAAAATTCATTGCATATCTTTCACATAAGGGATACTGTACCTTTCAATTCAGGGGTCATTGATAGATTCCTACCATTGACCCGGTCTGTGGTTACTTGTTGTTCTACGAAAGCCAACTTTGGGTATTTTCAAGAGTCATTATATAAATCAAATTTTAAGTAGACAAACTGTAAACCAAGACTATATTATTTATAAAAATATGTAGCATGTATTTATAATTTTTTTTTTAAGAAATCACAACTACATTCTTTAGTTTTCATAGAATAAATATTCATTAAAGTTTTTTTCTTTTTTCCCTTCACCTTTATCTTGATCCATACATTTCTCATCCAATATTGGTAATGAAAAGTAACATTAACAATTCTTGTATATCAATATCAGCAACTTTGCATCTATTTTATTTGCAATATACATAATTTGGCATGATAGATGAAAGTAATAATGACATAGTATGAAATATTTATCAACTCTTATTGAGTGCAAGGTCTAGAGGTTATGAGAGATAAAATCACAATTCTGTCCTATTGAACTTTGATAGAATGAATACCCCCATTTCTTAACTCTCAACTAAAGAGATTTCAACCTAAAAACTGATACTCCCATATTAAGACACCAGAGCTTGAAGGCGACGTTCCAGCAATGCAAAGTTGTCCTCTCGCTTGATCAAACTGAGTCGAACATAATGTTTATCTGCTCCAAACGCAGTGGCATTCTGTCCAATGATGCCTCCTTTCAGAAGCACCCCTTTGCAATCATTCTCCTCCTCCTCACATTTCAACCATGCATATGCTGAAAACAATTTCCATTTCATTTTTTTTCAATTTTACAATCTCTTTCTCTATATTACAAAGAAACATTTTCATTACAATTTAAACTATATATCCTAACCTCATTGTTATTTTTAGATTCAATTGTATATGATTTTTTTTATCGATCACACTTCATTATTCTATTTCTTATAAAAAAATCTGAAATATGATCCATATTCACACACAATAGATTATAAAAACAACAATAATCGACATTATAAACTTTAAAAATATGATATTGTCGATATCTTAATCTCCTTACCTGGTGAGGGGCCTGTGACCTTATTGAAAAAGGTGCAGTAACGAGGCTCCAGAGTCTGAAGAGAGAAACGATCAGACCCACTCAAAACTTTCTCCAGTCTCTGCCATCGGTTTCTCATTACACTGTAAGCGTAATGGAAAAGCAATTGCTTTTCATTTGTGTGGCTCTTCTTTTGTTTGTAACCATTTACAACTGCTTTCAATAATCTGGTTGCTCGAAGCTGCGTATCGTGAGATACACCCAATGTAGTTTCTTGAACATAATCGTACATCTTCTCGTACACATCATAGTCTTTAACAATCGCCCACCTTCAAAGCCCCTCGAAATTTTAGAATTCTTGCTTTCGCAATAACATATTAATATTTTCACTGAAAGAAATTGTTTTGATACTGCACTGCAAATAATTAATATTTTCACTGAAAGAAATTGTTTTGGTACAGTCTAAACAATATAAGTTTGGATAGTTATGATATTGTTATGAGAATTCAACTGTGTGGTTTTTGGGTCAAATTTATTGATTCATATTTTATGAGTAGTGAGTGGTTCACAAGAATTTATTTTTCATGAGAATGAATGGAACACTTAGCATTCATTGTATGTAGGTGATGCTCACAGGGAGAGCATGAACGTGATAGCAATATCACAATTTGACTTATTGTAGATAATATCTCATCCTTATCAAGCTAATATCTTTATAAGAGCTTTTAAATTACACTAACAGAATCTTATTGAAAAATTCAATAAAGCTTCATATGATTATCTAAGGGAATCAAAACTTGATCATTTTTATTTCAGGAAGAAGTTTTCAGTGTTTTGATCATAATCTGTTATTACTTTAAGTTACTTTAGTTCTTTATTATCTTATGATGGATAGCCAGTGTAATCTGAAATATTGATGAAAAAACATCTAAACCACACATTCCAAGTTTTGACATGTCACGTTCTATTATCATTTTATGTTTTCTCAACTCTGTTTTATTTTAATGATGAATCATAGTGTATGCTCTGAAAACTTGATAGAAAACTCGTACAAAGTTTAATCTAATAATAACAAATCAAAACTTGGTTTTTATTTCTAATTTCTAGATTAGATTGTGCAAAAGTCTTTCCATAATATTTAGAAATTACATTTGGATTTTTTTTTTAAACTCCTTATGTTGACTTGGTGGTCAGCACCTCCTTGAAGATTTGTGACATGGCTTAACGCCTTCCCTAAATAGAATTAAATATGACATTTACAATGGACATTGAAAATTCAAACTTTGATTCCAACACCCTATTATCCTTAAAATTGATAAAAAAATTCTATACAATTTAATCTAACAACTACTGTGACCAGATGTATGAAATGAAACTATGATATAGTGCAAAAAATAATGTGTAATGTGAAGTGAAAGAAAGAGTTGAGTTCATACCCGAGCCTGGAGCCTGCATGGCCGGTGAGCTTAGAGAGGGTGAAAAGCATAAGATCTTCATCGGCTGGGCGTGGGATTCCTGTGAAGTGAGGCCAATAATAGGCATGATCATATATATCTCTTACATTCTTACTTCTCAGAACGCCTTTTTTTAACAGACCTTCTGGGTTGTTTGGAGATGTCACAAATTCTATGAATCTAGACGAATTTAGTTTCCCTGCTTTCTGAACCCAAGCTTTCGCGTTTCCCTTCCACACATAGTCCATTGAGTCGAACATTTCTGTTTGTAATCGATACGGCTGTACAACAAGCATATCAATACATTTAAATCAAGAATTCAAAGCTTTCTACAAATTTGCAATTTTAAAATTCAGATAAATCGTTCAAACAAGTGAAAATTTAGAGCATGTTGTTTAGTGTGATTTAAAATAACCCATCTAAAAACCATACCCTACAAAGTGAACAATCAATTAAAAAAACCTTTACACAAAATTTTGGTTTTTTTTTTGAAAAAGTAAACTATACCACTTAGAATATGATGTTTAGACCTACTTATTAGTTTAATTCAAGATAAACTATCTGAAAAATCATAACTTAAAACGTGCTATTAAACAAGCAATCATTAAAACCTTAAAAAGTCTAGAAAGCTAATACAATCTAGAAAGCTGATTAAACATTCTAGAAAGTTAATTACAATTTTCATATAAATGCTATTAGGGGAAGAGCATCAGTATCTAACAATAGTGCGACTTAGATAATTTTTTTGGGTTGTCTTCGTATGCGAGTTGACACCTTAAAAAATATTTCTTGCCTTCTGGATATTAACGAAACTACCTATATAGATCATCAAGCATAAAAGAGTAAAAAGGTGGCCATTTTGAAGTGCCTATACCCACTCAAAGATGCACCAATAACCATTCACTCAAAATTATCAATACTTGTGAACAAATGTCCTGTAGTCATGCACAAATGAAAAGTGGTGCACAAATAGGCCAATTACCAACCAAAAAGACTAATATGATCAGCTATTAGTATAAAGCTCCTTTAATATTAATAATTAGAAGGTCATTAAGACCCTTTGATTACTAATATTCTTCCCCTATTACAATTAGAGTGTCTTCAAAAGAAACTGAGAAATATAAAATATCTTTAAAAAAAAAAAAAAAAAATCATAAAATAAATCATCTGCATAAATCAAAACTTAAAATGTATAATTTAAACCATACTCTAAAAAGTGAACAACCAATAAAAAAAACCTTAAAAAAATGTTTTGAATTCTTTTGAAAACGTGAGTATTCAGATGAACCACACAGAATATGATGTTTACACCTACTTATTAGTTTAATTGAGTAGACAAACCAGCTAAAAAAATAAAAACATAAAACACATTATTTAACAATGTTCAATCATAAAAACCTCCCCAGAAAGGAAAAAGAAATAAAATTACCCCATAATAAGGAGTAGCAGCGACCACTTTTGAGGGGTTTCGAGAGTGAGCCTGGGAAAGGCTGTAAACTGCGGCATTGATAAGCTGGGTAGAACCTGTTCCCAGAACAATATATCTTCCTTTTGTCACTGCATTTCCCACCAGTTCATGAATGGCACGAATCTGTTTCTCTAACTCTGGGGATGTGGCCGGATATTCTAAACCGTTGTTTACGTCGTAGCTCATTCTGTACCATGGTGGTACTACTGTTGCTGCTGCTTCTGCATTTGCAATCCAGAATGGTTCTAAGAAAACAGGATCTCCTCTGTCATGCAAACATTGGGTAAGAAAATTTATTAGCAAATGAGAGGTGTTGATTGACATTTGACTAACTTTAAGGACTAAACATGTGGTCAATTACATTTAACATGGTCAAAGAGATTGTTTATGATATCATAAGATGTGTACTTCTTCTAAAATATCATAGAAAAACCACACAACTTCTAGAACATCATCTTGAGCTTATATGAGAATAGACACAGGAGGAAGCTTCTACTACATCTGAATATGGAGACAGAGTCTTTAATTCACATGGAAGTTTAGAATTATTAGGAAATGAATTGCATTTGGATTATAAATTAATTAATTAATTAGTCACCAGTGAGTTAATAGTTTAGTATTAAAGCATTTTAGTAATAAATAGGAGGTCTTGGGTTCGAATTTTATTTGGCCCATGAAAAAGGTTAACAAGGCTTTAAAAGCCTTGAACACCGACAATATTCAAGAGCTTGTATAGAATTACTATCCTCACCTAGACTGTGGATGGACTACTAAAAAGCAAGTTACTATTCTAATGATCAAAGAGAGCACGACTAACATGTTGACATCTGCCACAATTTGGAAGGAGATTTGAATAGTGAAATCCATAATATCAAATGGGTGGCCCATGGTTCAAATCCTAAATTATCTATGAAAAAGTTTCAGCATGAAATTAGGACTAGCTAAGGCTGGGGTCTCATGGGAGGGGCTTAAGTTCTATTTTTAAGGAGTTGGAGGTCCCATGACAATTATATTTTAAGGCTACAGGAATAATTGAAATATCTTGCTAGAAAATAAGAGTCCTTACTTTTTAGATCTTAAAATTTGAGCAGGTTAAAATGGGATGGGACTGGAAATCACCCCACCAGCTTAGGAGATTTTTCTGTCACATGTCAGAATTTGGAGTGAAATTAATTATTTTAGCACAAATTTTCATTAGTACATAAATTTTGGAAGATAAAAGCTTCCTTAAATTTTGGGCCTAAACATTTAAGCTGTATTGAAGAATAAAATTCATGGGACTCCTCAAGCAGCACCAGCTCTATTTTTAAGGAAGTCCTCTCCTATAGGACTCCAGCCTAAGTTTACTACAAAATTACTAAAAAATAATAAAGAAATCAGATTTGCCAAAACACATTGTCTTTTTCTAAATATTTTTTAGATTTACAATATAAGAAATGCAGATCATGAAGAACAAGTGTTGAAAATTTCACAAAAATCTATTGTATTGTCGATTTTTTCAAACACAGACATAAAACACCAACAATATAAGATAGACTTTAAATGAACTAATCACAAAAAAATTAATAATCTAATGATAAAAAAAGAATGACTTACTGGTTGGCATCCACCACACAATCTGGGACTAGCTTTGAACAATCAAGTCCAGTGTAGCAGGCATTGCATTCACAAACGAATGATCCATTGTCATCTGTTAAAAAGGTATCCACAAACACATAACCATGGCCAGAACACTGGTATTGTGCTGCTACTGCTTCTGCTTCATCTGCAGCTCTTCTGGTCCACCCTCTTTTTTCACTTATTAACATCCTGCCCTTCCTGTTATCACCCCCCAACAAGTGCCCATTATCTGAGGGACGAAGAAGCAAGAACCCATTGAGCAGGAGGGAAAGCAGCAGTACCAAGGTGTACCATTTGGGTTTTTGGGAGCCAGTTAGAGGGTGGTATTGAGGCTCCATTATGTTTGTGTAAATTGATTTTCTTGGCATGCAATGAGTCCATTTAAATACTTCAAGTTCAACACTCCAAATTTAAATAATTGAAGTTCAACACTCCAAATTTGAGACTACTACTTTGTTTGGTCATTGTTTAGATATGACTTGATTCGTTTGTATTGCATTGTTTACAGCTTTGGTCAAAGGTTCAAGAGGAGACACAACTCTTTATTCCAACTTTTATGACATATTTTTGAATAATATTAGGTTTTGGATTTTTATGGGCTATTTAGATTAGGTCAATTGTTTTTGAATTCAATTGAGTTTATTTTTCAAGTCAAATTTTTGAAATTCCACTCTAAGAGCTATTCCTAAACAACACTACACATGGGTTTCCCATGTGAATCAGATAGGATTGTTTTAATTTCAATTGTGTTTGGTTTTTCGTCAACCTTTCTAAATTTCATTTAAGAAATATTTTTAAACAATAGTAGTCGTGACTTTTCCACAATTCATATATAGATTAGATAACATTGCTTTTAGATTTAAATGTACTTGTTTTCCGTTAGACATTTTGAATTCAGTCTTCTAATAATTTAGATATAAAAATAATATAATTTTTTGTCTATTTTTAAACATTAAATATTAATAGTATCTTGTAAGACAAACAACACCAAAAGAAAATCAATTGTAATATATCATTCAATGATTTGAAACAAATAAATTATAATTCATTGAAGTTTATTGAAGTTTAGAGAAAACTTTCTTTCTTCTTTTTAAAAAAAAATAAAAATTCTCCATTTTTCCTACATTGAAAATGAATGAAAGTGACAACTAATGAGACGGGTCTTACATTGAAAAATAATGTAAAGCTGTAGAATTTCATTTAAAAACAATTACAAAGACGTGTCAACCAAGAGAAATGAAAGCCTCACGTTTATATAGTCCGATCATTTCCACACATTAACGAGAATTTGTCAACCCATCCCTCCCCTATTTTGCAGAGTAATTCACCTTCATTTGTTTGTATTAGTATTCACGAATAAATGCGTAAATATGTTGCTGGCAGTGTGTTGTAGAGCTGGCAGAGTTATATTTTTAGAGGTTATTTAAAGCATGTAATACAACTATTGTTCTTTTAAGTTCTAATATGGTATTTTATTTTAATAAAATTTAATTTTATAAAGTATTGTATTTCAATGGGTAAATTGTAATAGACAGATTGTTTTTTTTGTCCAGAAAAAGATAGAACGATTACTATGGTAAACAAGTGTCACATAGTTAGTTTTAATTATAATTATATATGTAAATTTAATTTTAATTTTACTAGCACTTGCACTTAGGAAAGGTGCAGTGGTCACGCCGATAGTGAATATATAATGGGGTCTTCTTCGTCTTCTTCTTCTCTTTTTTCTTCTTCGTTTGCTTCCTCTTCAACCTCCTATTTTTCTTCTGCTTCTTCTCCTCTTCTTTTTCCTCTTCCTCCTCCTCCTATTTTTCTTCTTCTTCTTCTTCTTCCTCCTCCTCCTCCTCTTATTCTTCTTCATTTTCTTCTTCTTCTTCTTGCTCCTCCTCCTCCTCTTCTTCTTCCTCTCGTTCCTCCTCCTCCTCCTCCTCCCTCTCCCTCTTCCTCTTCCTCTTCCTCTTCCTCCGCCTCCACCTCCTCCTCCTTCAAATGAACTAAAATGCATAAATTTGATGTAAAGATAACAAACTAAAAGGACCATTCAAATTAAACTTACCACCATCCCATGCCCCCAAATGGAGAGGTGGACGACTCACCAGGGTCCAGTGGTCAAATTCTCTATATCTTCACTCCCCCCTCCACTTTCCTTATTACTTCATTGTACTTCTTGGCCTCTCATAAACCTTAACATCCAACTAACATCAAGCAAATGTTTGTTAGCATATTTAGTGTAATTAAAACATGTGACACCTCACAACAATACTCAGACCATATTGTAATTTGGGAAAAAAAAACTTTTTGCAGAGCTGCAACATTCTGGAGCCTGGAAAAAAGGGCAAACGGTTCACCATTTCTTCAACAAGGGAATGAATTGTGGATCCTTCAACCACATGGATTCAAACTCGGAGGAGAGTAATCTTCTCACCTATGATCATGACTCTTGGAAAAGGAGGCTAGTGGATATGATGAGACCCTAAGAGAGGTAGAATCTGTGAATGTCAAAAACAAGGACACAGTGGCCAAGCAGTGTTGAGGAAGAAAACAAGTTGAAAATGAGTAACTATGACAAGTTCCCAATGTTTGACACTGAAGATAATTTTTTTTCTATTTTACCCAATGTCTTTGTACCATGGGATTCAGAGAATTTTGTTTCCTTGAGAAGGATAATATCTACTTCCAAGAGTCAAATTGATGTTTTATGAGAAATCTTTGTTAGGGGGATTCGATCTGCAATTTTGGTCTAAAGTTGTCTTAATACCTACTTCAATCCACTCTTTCAATTTAATAGTGTTAGATTTTCTACCTCCTCTTGGAAGATAAAGTAAATCCTTTTCAGGAAATCTCATGGTTTGAGATATTGAGAGTTTTTGAGGAACCACTTCAGAGGGAGATTCAACTAATATATGATCAACCTTTTCCTCAATCATATCATCACCCACTTTCAAGGCTAATGATTCAACTAACTCTTCTAGTTGATCCCCATGGAAAAGACACTATATCTGAGATTATATGATCAACATCCACAAATAAAGGCTTTCTTGGATTTAAGGGAATTTTCTCAAATAAATCATCCATCTGATTAACCAGTCGGCAAAAATAGTGACTCTAATCATATGAGTTGTCATAATGTTTTGGATTTGGGGATTCAGAATCAAATTGCTCAGATAAATCCCCAATCTGAATATGGGATCCAATCTAATATTGCTCTGGTGAATTTACAATTTGATTAAAAATAGTAGATTTATCATGCTCTGCGTGTGGAGATCAAACCACCAAATTTTCATGACCCTCATTCTGAATACGAGTTTCAATCTGAAATTGCTCAGACAGATTTACAATATGATTATAAGTTGGAGAAGATTCATTATGCTCTATGTGTGTAGATTGAACAACCAAGTTTTCATGACTCTGCTCATATGGTATTCGTAAAGTTTTGCATATGGGCATTCAAAATGATCTTGCTCAGACAAATCCTCAATCTGAATATGGGATTCAATCTTGTTTTGCTCAGATGAATTTATAGCAAAATAATAATTTGGAGATTCAACTTGTTATGTGTGATTAGATCGAACCACAAAATTTACAGGCTAAGATAATCAAGGAAACAATTCATTATTTGATGTATCATTGAGGCTATCTTTCACATGATGATTTGACTTCTCTGAGTAAACTGCGATTAATTGATTTTGTTCAATAGCATAGAAAGAATGAGGGGCATCCCTCTTAACAACTTCTTAGACTAGGGACCGACTATCCTAGACTATCAAGACCTGTCTCGGAGACAGATTAACTTCCAGCAACTTGGAGATTGAAAACCTTATAGGAGCCATCAGATGATACACCATTCAGATGCAAAATTATTTCCTCAGTGTTTTCAGATGACTTTGCTTTTGAAACATTTTGATATGACAAAATAATTTCAGGGAAGGGGTGAATGTCTTCAAAGGATGATCCTTTAGTTTCCAGGTCCCCACGGTCCTTAACAAAGCATTTCTTAATTATTGGGCAATTTTAGCTAAAATGCCCTATCAAATGGCAGATTGCACATACAGACTCCGGACCCTCTAGAATATTGATTGATTCCACACTCCAAACTTGGAGGGGATATTTTTAATGCCTGAGACCAGCCTCCAGTTAAAGAAAATATATCATTAAACAAATAATAGAGTGAAATTACTACTTATATTACTTAATATAGCATGTCCAATGACTATAATTCGCTTAAGCTCTACAATAAATCCTCTTTTATTCCCACCGCA
>MU228155.1:926937-939101 GCA_018584345.1 Thuja plicata | reverse complement strand
AGTAATTTAGCAATTGCTCTTTTGTGCTTAAGTTCACTTAGGCAGTTTTAGGAAAGTTTCTATTTCCTTGCAGTTGCCCGTTTAGGGTTTCGACATCCTTTATAAGGATTGTCTTCTTTGTATTTCAGGAAGGAGTTTTGTAATCATCTTTATTGTTGAATAGAGAACATATTTTTCTGTCAACATGTGTTTGCACTCTCTGGCCTATCGGCCGCCATAGCTTCTGTCTCTTCTCTCTTCTGTCTTCTTCATTCTTGTAGCAGTTGTTTTGCATGCAGGTGTTTCTTGGGTAGATTGACATTCTTCAATCTCAACATAAAATTCTTGGGCTGACTTGATCTCAGAGTCTATATCTTTAATGGTCATCATTAGCTGGAACAAGAGGAACTGTTCTTTGAAATAGATGGTATAAACCCTAGGAGGTGGCCTACTTACAATTATTTGATGAGTCAATTTGAGGGCACGATCCATATTTTTTTTCTGCCTTGCCAATTGCTCTTTCAATTCTGCAATTTCTTCCCCTTGCTCTGTTATTACTCTTTTCATTTTCTTCTTCTCCTCTCCCCATAAAGTTGTTGTTAAAACATAATTATCATGCAATCCAAAGAGAAGCGTTTGCAAGGTGATTGGGCCACAATCCTCTGCCTGGTTACTTTGCCTCCTCTGTTCCTTCCAAGACTGCTCTAAGAAACTTATTAACCAATTTTTGTTTTAGGGCACTAAGGTAGTTTCTGCATAGGCTGACTGATGGATTACTGAGGCATTCTCCTTGTTAATGTCTCAAATATCCTGACGGATTTCCTAGGGACTATTTTGGTAAACATCAGGTTCAGCTTCATAAGTTTCTTTTGAATGCGGTGGAAAGTCTGGAACTACAGATTGATTTGGGGAATCATCTAGAATAATTTGCACATTGGGTTGTTCATCAAATTGCAAAGGAGAAGCAGGTTGGATTTCAGAGGATGCTCTAGGGAGCTATCCTCTCATTCTAGGACTCCTTCGCACATGGGTTTCTGCAATTTCTATAGCCTTTTTCTTAACATCCTTCTTCGGTTTCTCTGCAGCAGGAGTAGCTGTTGCAGAACCAACTTCCTTTTCTTCCCTTTTGACGAAGTTGGGGTTTGTTGCTTGTCTGCAAGAAAAAAAGTTTCTCCCTCTAATTTTTGTTTTCCTTTGGTTCAAACAAAAGTAGGTACATTTCTCTCATGAGTAGGTAAGGGCACACTTTCTTGAAGTTTTATGATTTCTGCCCCTTGGGTATCTTGTTGAACGGCTGGGTCAGTTGGTATTGCATTATCATGACCAATTTGTACATTAGTGTTAACCTGTGGTTGTAGGGTTTTGTGCTAGACAAACTCTAACCATGCCATGGGAGAGACATCCCTAAGAGATCTTTCTATTAACAATTTGATTACGACATGGTGGGTGACAGAATTGACATTTCCTTTTTGGGTCTCCTCAGCACCAATGCATAGCATATTGTACATAAAATTTGGGACATTTACTGGTAGATTATGCCTTACATAACTCAGTAATTTGAAATAATGTGTGTGCAAATTGGAAAATATCCCTTCACATGTAAAATACCTGATAATGTTCCTAGCCAACTCATTATATGGTGGAGGGATAGACATTTTTTTGTACCCTTGTTTGGTAATCTCCAATGGAGGGTCGCCTAGTAGGGTAAACTGGGCCCTCGCTGATCTGGCATCATGCACATTGGGGTATTGTTCCCCATCCATTGGTAACCCAGCAACTTCTTCTATTCGCTCTTCTGTGGCAACCACTGTCAATCCCCACATAGTTTCTTTCCCTTCTTCAAATGTACTCACAAATTTTGCTGCTGCATCTTCATCAAACTCTGTTAACCTTAAGAAATATCCTAGCTAGCCACATGCATTAAATCTTCTTACCGCTTCAACATCTGAAAGTAGCACACCATGTACTACTGGTTCGTGTCTCTGTAACTAGCCTCCCATCTTTGCTTTCCAATTTTCAATTTGTCTACCCTTGTAGTAGATAAATGCACTGTTCCTTGAATATCAGACTACTCATTTTTGAAAACTATGGGCTTTCTTCTGAATTCCTCTCTTATCCTTAGCATGAACAATGGTGATGTATTTTAACAAGATAAATTATAGTCTCTACTACTGGTTGCCACATAACTTAATTATAAGTCACATCAAGTCTTACAATCATGGAGGATTTGGGAATAAAGGTACGACAGTTGTGTGATATAGCAATAGAACTTTAATGAGAGAAAGGCTAAGTATAGATTTGAGGTGACATAAAATATTTTAGGTGTAAATAGAAATGAAAATTTGGAATTAATACACTTTCCTCCCCCTACGTAACATTGAAAAGTGCCCACACTTGGCACACTTGGCACGAGGAATGGAACTCTCTTAATGCCTTAATGATATATTTATTACAGTACTAGATATAATCATCGAAATCTATGCGCTAAAAATGGAAAAAAATTGAAAAGCTTGTACCTGTCATTTGATCTTTGCACGTGCCATGAAAAGGTGGCAAGAGTGGAATGAAAGTGGTTGTAGTTTGCGTCAGTGTACTTGGCTCTTATTGAAAGCAAAGAAAGGATAATTGTGATGACGTGGAGGGTGGGTGGGTGGTAGATAAAGAAATGAGATAAGTTGAAAAGAAGAAGTTGAAAGTGAATGGAGGAATGAACTTCATGTAAACACGAAGTTTTTATTATGGACATGCTCGATGGAATTCTACTGAAGAGCTGCAGGAAGAAGGTTTGCACCCTCTATTGCAGGAAGTGTTACCTGTTGCTCATTTGAAATTTGTTGTTGGAATTGCTGCAGGAAGTCTTCTTTTATTTGAGGTTGGTGATACAAATTTAGCCAATGTCCATTGACTAATAGTTTGAAATGCACTGGGTTAATTCTGGACAACTGGACTGCTCCATTGGTGAAGACATGGTTTATTTGATATGGCCCCAACCATCTTGTCTGCAGCTTGCCTAGTATTTTCTTGAATCTGGAATCATATAGTAATGCCCAATCACCAACTCAAAACTGTTTGTTCTTAATATGTGAGTCGTGCCATTTTTTCTCTACATCTGGATTATTTTAGTTCTCTCTAGGGCAGATTTGCACATTTCATCCAAGGAATTGAGATGCAACAATCACTCCTTCTGTCCTGCAGGAAGATCTATATTTAACTCCAGTGTTGTCCGCAGTGTTTTGTGTTCAAATTCAATTGGTAGCATGGCTGCTTTTCCATAAAATAGCTCAAATGGAGTGAACCCTGTAGTTGTTTTCCAGGTTGTTGTATACGCCCAGACGGCTTCTGATAGTCTACTGCTCTAGTCCCGACGATACAAATGAAATTTTTTTAAGATGGCTTCAATTTCCCGATTTGTAACTTCAGCCTATCCATTGGCCTGAGGGTGATATGGGCTTGACTACCGATGCCTGATATTATATTCTTTCATGAGCTCTATTATCATATTGGAAGTGAATGGGGCACCTTGGTCAGTTACAAGTTCTCTTGGTACTCCATATCTTGAGAAAATTTCATCATACAAAAATTCTGCAACCTTGTGCTCCCGGGTATGTTTCATGGCTTTTACTTCAACCCATTTGGTCAAATAATCAGTGCACACCAGGATGTAAAACTTCCCGTTGGATGGAGGATCTATTGGACCAATGAAGTCCATACCCTGTTTGTCAAATGGAGTTACCACCACTTGTAGATTTAGGTGCATTTCATCTGATCTAGTTGGTCGGCCCATTCTCTGACATTTGTCACATTTCCTTGTGTAGCTGGCTACATCCTTATGAAGTTTAGGCCAATAATATCTAGTCATTAAAATCTTTTGGGTTGTTTTTTTTGCTACAAATAGTCCCCCACATGGTTCATTATGACAGGCATGGAGAATGTCATATGTCTCATCTTCTCGCACACATCTGTGCATTACTTGATCAGGTCCATTGTAAAATAGTATGTTATCAATCCAAGAGAAATTACAGCTTTTTTGGACAAGCACTGTCCTATCCTTGTAAGAAAAGTGTGTTGGCATTTTTTTTTTTGCAAGGTAATTAGCTATGTCAGCATACCATGAACTTTGGACAGAAATATGAAACAAATGCTCATCTGGAAATGGATCGTCTATCAGAGTAGTATCCTCTTCAGTATGGTGGATTCTTGATAGATAATCAGCTACTACATTTTCCTTGCCAGGCTTGTCAACTATAGTAATTTCAAATTCTTGCAAAAGAAGAAGCCATCTTGCTAACCTACCTATGATAGCAAGTTTGTTCATCAGATATTTTATTGCTGCATGATCAGTATGAACAAAAATAGGATAGCAAGTTATGTAATGATAGAATTTGTTCAGAGAATAAACTACTGCTAGTAATTCTTTCTCGGTTACTGTATAGTTTAACTCTGGTCCATGGAGGCTTTTACTAATGTAGTAAATTGCATTCTCTAAGTTACTAAACTTTTGTCGTAGGACAACACCTATTGCATAGTCTGAAGCATCTGTATGAATGTGAAATGGAAAATTCCAATTAGGACCCCTAACTATGGGTGCAGTGGTCAACAATTTCTTAAGCTGTAGGAAGGATTCATTACATTTCTTTGTCCAATTGAATTCGGCCTTTTTGGTAAGAAAAGTATACAAAGGACTAGCTATTTGACTAAAATTTTGGATAAACCTCCTCTAGTAACCAGCATGTCCTAAAAAAGACCTAATATCCTTCTGCTTTGTAGGAATAGGTAATGTGAGAATTACCTCTATTTTTGAAGTATCTACTTGGATTCCAGCTTCGGAGATAAAATTTACTAGCACCACGCCTTCCTGCATCATCATGAAGTATTTCTTACTATTGAGAGACAAGTTGTGTTCCTGACATCTGATTAATACTCTTTCCAAATTCTTCAGGGATTCCTCAAAGGTGACACCAAATGTAGTAAAGTCGTCCATATATATCTCCATACAATCATGTTATATGTCAGCAAAGATGCTGATTACAGCTATTTGGAAAGTCACTGGTGCATTACATAGGCCAAATGGTAATATAGAATAAGCATATGTGCCCCAAGGGCATGTGAATGTAGTCTTCTCCTGCTCTTTGAGAGCAATGTTGATCTGGTTGTAACCACTGTATCCATCCAAAAAGGAGAAATATTTCTTACCATCTTGAGTGTCTAGAACTTGATCAATAAAGGGTAAAGGAAAATGATCCTTCTTTGTGGCATTATTTAACTCTCTATAATCCACACATATTTTCCATTTCCCTCCTTTCTTAGGTATAATGACCAAAGGTGATACCCACTTGCTATCAGAGATTGGATAGATGAATTCAACATCTAATAATTTTTGTAATTCACTTTTCACTATTTCTCTCAATGCTAGATTTATCCTTCTTTGAGGCTGACGGAGTGGTAAGCTGCCATCATTAATGTACATCCTATGGGTGCAGAGTTTGGGGTTCAAACCTAGCATTTCTCCATAATCTGAAGCAAAGGCTTTCTCATGCTTACAGAAGAGTTTTGTTAACAATGCCAATTGTGGGGGTGGCAACTTGTTGTTCACATGGAGATTGTGACTTGGGAAAATTTTCACAGTAGTTGTTAGCTCTACCATTGACATCTCAGGTACTGGGCTTATAGCTACTTCACATGGTAATAATTGGCTAATTATCTCAGGGCTTGTTGGAAAGACACAGTCCTCATAGGTACATAGCTACAGAATAGCACTTTTAGAAACATCTTTTTCTACTATACACTCATTCATAAGACTACTTTGTATTACATCATCTTCCTCTTGCATTTTTAGAAAAGACTCTCTATGCATCATCATTAGCTGGGCAACAGAGTTGACCTCTTCTCCCTCATCCCCTAGTTCTGGCCAAATAGGATCTCTCAAGTCTGGTTGAGGCCAGGAAAGAGGATAGAGTGCTAGCTTCTTTATTGCCTGACCATTTGAAATTGTCATACTTCTTGATCTATAACTAATTTTTGCATTAGTGGTGGCTAACCAAGGTCTCCCTAGGATTACTAGATAGCGAACAAAGTTTACTTTTGGTGATAAGACAAGAAAATCAACAAGGTATTCCCATGAGTCTAAGGTGACTACCACATCTTCTATAAGACCATCTAGACTGACTGTTGAACTATCAACAAGTTGTAACAATGTTGGAGTTGTTCTCAAGCCTTCTATACTTAGTCTGTGCATTGTATCTTTAGTCATTACATTTATGGCTGCTCCCAAATTAACTAAATCATTTCTAATAGATTGCCCATTAATTATCAAGTAACTACTGGACTTCCAGGGTCTGAATGCTTGGGTATAACTACCTTGCCCAACATGATATCCACAAGTTTCCCTACTACATGAACTATTTGAGGGTCCTTCTTTTTCCTTCCAGGATTTTTAAGGCATGCGTCCTTAATAGCTTTTCCATAGATAGGAACATCTTTGATAGCTCTAAATAGAGGTATTTGGATGTGCATATTCTTCAGCTACTCAAGAATGCAAAATGACATTTCCTCTTGGGATATGGGCTTTTCTATTGTGAGCCTTTGTAGAAAAGGAGACTCAACTAAGGTTTCAACATCAGTTTTGTTGGATTTTTGAGTTGACTTGGTGGTATCTTTCAATGTAGCCTTTGGAAGAGGTGCTGATGCTGCAGGAGTGCCTGCAAATTCTGTGATAATAGGATGTTCGGGTGTAGGTAGAGTAGTACTTGACCTCAAATGGATATCAGATATCTATAGAGTGTAGGCAGGATACTACTGTGTATCAGTGGTATACATTGGCTGCTGTTGTTGCTTATTATTTGGATTAGGTTGTGGCTGAGCAGGTGATTGGGGCTGCTTTGGAATAGGACTAGTGGCTACAGGAGGAGGTGGAAATTGTGGAAAGTTAGATTTTGGTTAGGCCACTATGGAGGCCCCCTCCATTGGTTATTTTGTTGCCAATTTCCTTGTGATGGTTGCCATTGATTTTGCTGGTTAGGCCACTTGTTATTCGAGGCTAGCTAAGAGTACTAAGGAGTATTCTGATAACTTTGGTTTTGCCATTGACTATTGTAAGGATTTGAAAATTGTAATGGGTCCTAAGGCATACCTCGTCTTGAAACCCATTGTCGATGTTGAGCAATGAAGAACGCTTTCTCTTCATCTCCTTCTATCTTCATGTACTCGGTAGGCAATGTTGATTTTCCAGGTTCGCCACCAGCTTGCATCTGTAGTCTTTTTTTGTTTACAACAATGAGGATAGTACTTAGCTAACTTCAATTATGCATCTACATGTTTCTTCTTAGTATTCAAGGTGTCAAGATGCTTAGCAACATCATTAATGATGTCTTGCTTGAAAGCTGCGAGAAAATTGGATATCTCCAGCTTGGAAATGCCCGAACCACTCCCTTTAATGACTCTAGACTGATATCCTTTGCTTTTCTTTGCATTTGATCTAGAGTAGTTGAGAAAGATTTTCTTGAGGTCATCCCAAGAGGATAGGGATATGTCCCCACCAACCATGGGGTCCAATGCTTCTAAACAGCTGTTGTTTAATCCTCTTAAGAAGACTAATTTCTGTGAATCCTCCGCCAAAACATGTTGGGGATTCTTCTGCATGGTATATAAGAAACATGAAACATAGTCTTCCAAGGTTTTGTCCTCCTTTTGCGACATTCTAAAAATGTCATCTCCCCTTGGGTCACTCCCCTTTCAATATTCTTTGTATTTTTGCAGAAACAGAGTCAGCATCTCATCCCATGTGCCTGCTGCATTTGCTCCTAAGCCCCTTAACCATCATAAGACTGACTCTTTCAGTGTTTCTAGAAATAGTTTGAGTTAGTGGGCATCAGTGCTATAGTCAATTCTATGACAAAGGATGTCGAACTCAAACAAAAAGGTGTCAGGATCTTTGGTTATCAGGCCATAAAACTTCAGAAGTGTAGCAGGGGGTATATTTTGAGATTGGCATTGTTTGTGAAGCTAGATAGAGGAAACGGGAAAGTAGGTTGTGCCATTACTGGAGGTATTAGGAGTTGTTGTTGGAAAGGAATGTTAGCCACAAGATTGTTAACATCAGGTGTGTTTGGGTAAGAATTATCAAGAAAGTTGGCCAAGATTTCAGCAAAAGGCTGAAGAACACTTATGTCTAAAGGCTCTACTTCAGAGGAAGATGCTGTAGGAAACTCGGGACTTGCGTCAACAAAAGGTAACTCAACTTCTTCATCTTGTTCACTCAAATTCGTAGACTCTCCTAGAAGAAATCTATCATATTTTTCTCTTCTTCTTCCCCTTCGATGCATGCAAATGAATTCTTCACAATGGTGAAGCAAATTTAGGACCACAAACCACTAAACTAGCTAAAAGAATGAAAAATGACTCAGAAAGTTTCTTAGCTTGACACAATCCCCGGCAACGGCGCCAAAAATGAACTACCTCACAATAAGTGCTTAGTAATCATGGCCAAAGTCTCTCTTAGGAATAGTTTATTCAATCTAAGGATCACTTCTCCCACCATGAGGTGCATTTAGTTTGTCAACCCAGAGACGTATACTTGAAATGTTACGATACAAGTTCCTTAAAGAGTCACTCTACCTATGCTGTAGGAAAGTAAAATACCTGAAATGAATCTATACTAGGGCTATAGGAAGGGAAACACACTTACTCCTTACTAAAATGAATGCTACAACTTGCAAACTCTACTTAAACCTATTCTTTCAACCTAGAGAGTTCACTATAACTATCCTTGTAGGTGTTGCAGGAACATTCACAAAGTACAATGCTAAAGGAAGAAACTATAATCTTAAATCTAGAATGTTGGAAATGTAGAAAGTAAATCTATTCTACTTCTACTCTATTCCACCTACCAAGTGGGCCCCCTTGGTCGGCTTTTGCTAATCTATGAACAAAGAATATGAACCAAAAGTTACTTCATTATCTTTCAAAACTAATTACATGAGAATAATACATAGAACCAGAAATTAACTTGCTATGCAAGATACAACAGAACAATGTATTCCAAAAATCTCCAAACTTAAAAACTATCAATCTCCTACCTATAAATAAAGGATTGACTTCTTTATTCCGAAATAGAAAAAAGAATTATCTAACTAAAACCGCACCAAAGAGAAAAAATAGGAAACGCAAGAGCCCACGACATATGCAATGAAGTCTGGGAGACCTAGTCAACATGCTGGGAATACAGAGGGAATATAGCAGAGCTACATTCATGTATCTTTGAAACAGTGGCTCCTTATTTGCGGTAACCGTGTCTTCTAATGCCATGATGGATTATCCGTTCGAAGCTGGTCTTTAATGTCCTCCTTCAATGTTGTCAACCACTCCTAGTGACTCCTACTTCCAAGCAAGATTAGTTATCATGCAAAAGATATTCATACAAGTAGCTTATTAAAATTAATCCAGATGTTAGAACACACATTCTGATTATTATATGAAATATTGCAACATATATATAATATTGGCATAATATGACATCTATTCCACCCATGGGTTAATGGTTATATTTGTACTTGACATAAGTTCAACTGACTAAAAGTTCACAATTGTTCTAATAATACTTAAAAATAGAGTATAAGGATTAATATAATAGAGACAGTAAAACGGTCGCATCATTTGCCCCTTGGCAAGCTGAATGCTTGTCCTCTAGCATTACATCTTCTGGTAGTTTCTCTAAAATCTCCAACCTCTATTCTCCCTCTCCTTTGGCTTTTGAAGGTGTAATAGAACCCCCTTGTTTTCTCCCATGCATCCACTCTGTGATTTTCCTGCAAACGGTCAAGTCTGTCAGTATTAATGTCATATACGGGCCAGAGGAGCATTGGTGGTTGCATGGTGAGTGGACACCAGAGTTCCTATCTAGTTTGCCTTCCCAGCTACATATATTTTGGTTCTCTTTGAATAGCTTCTTGGAGGTTGATAGGAATATGTCGTTATAATTTCTTCAATGCCTCGGATAACCTACCCCATCTGCTTTTGGCTCCAGCCACGGCTCTCTAGAAGACAAAGTAAGACAAACCATCATATTCGGTATAGACCCCAAAAATTTTATCCTTTGTTTCCTCCTTAATTTTTCCATAATTCAAATTGAGCCAATCTCTGAGGAGTATATTTGGCTTGTTTCTCTCTGCTCGTAATGGTAATGGCTCTGTTTTCTCCTGTTCCCAATAGTTTTCCAACTGTTTGTCATAGTTGGCTTCATTATGCATCCAGGACATTAATTCCCTTAGGTGTATATCCCCTATGTAGAGTAGAGGATTCCACTCAGTCTCAGATGGGATAATGAAGATATGCAAATACACTTCACAAAGTAGATTTTGCTACCATGAGGGAAGAGTCTGGTAAAGGCCATAAAATTCTTGGGCTGACTTGAACTCAGAGTCTATATCTTTAATGGTCATCATTAGCTGGAATAAGAGGAACTGTTCTTTCAAACAGATGGTATAAACCCTAGGAGGTGGCCTACATGCAATTATTTGATCAGTCAATTTGAGGGCATGATCCATGTTTTGTTTATGCTTTGCCAATTGCTCTTTCAATTCTGCAATTTCTTCCCCTTGCTCTATTATTACTCTTTTTCAGTTTCTTATTCTCCTCTCCCCATAAAGTTGTTGTTAAAACATACTTATCATGCAATCCAAAGAGAAGCGTTTGCAAGGTGATTGGGCCACATTCCTCTGCCTGGTTACTTTTCCTCCTCCGTTCCTTCCAAGACTGCTCTAAGAAACTTATTAACCAATTTTTGTTGTAGGGCACTAAGGCAATTTCTGCATAGGATGACTGATGGATTACTAAGGCATTCTCCTTGTTAATTTATCGAATATCTTGATGGATTTCCTGGGGACTATTTTGGTAAACATCAGGTTTAGCTTCATAAGTTTCTTTTGAATGTGGTGGAAAGTATAGAAATGCAAACTAATTTGGGGAATCATCTGGAATAATTTGCACATTGGGTTGTTCATCAAATTGCAAAGGAGAAGCAGGTTGGATTTCAGAGGATTCTCTAGGGAGCTTTCCTCTCATTCTAGGACTCCTTCACACATGGGTTTCTCCAATTACTACAGCCTTTTTCTTAACAGCCTTCTTCGGTTTATCTGCTGCAGGAGTAGCTGTTGCAGGAACCGACTTCCTTTTCTTCCCTTTTGAAGAAGTTGGGGTTTGTTGCTTGGCTGCAAGAACAAAAGTTTCTCCCTCTAATTTTCATTTTCCTTTGGTTCAAGAAGAAGTAGGTAAATTTCTCTCATGATCAGGTAAGGGCACACTTTCTTGAAGTTTTATGATTTCTGCCCCTTGGGTATCATGTTCAATGGCTGGGTCAGTTGGGATTGCATTATCCTGACCAATTTGTACATTAGGGTTAACCTGTGGTTGTAGGGTTTTGTGTTGGAAAAACTCTAACCATGCCATGGGAGAGGCATCCCTAAGAGATCTTTCTGTTAACAATTTTATTAGGGCATGGTGGGTGATAGAATTGACATTTCCTTTTTGGGTCTCCTCAGCACCAATGCATAGCATATTGTACAAAAAATTTGGGACATTTACTAGTAGATTATGACTTACATAACTCAGTATTTTGAAATGATGTGTGTGCAAATTGGAAAATCTCCCTTCACATGTAAAATACTTGATAATGATCCTAGCCAACTCATTATACGGTGGAGGGATAAACATTCTTTTGCACCCTTGTTTGGTAATCTCCAATGGAGGGTCTCCTGGTAGGGTAAACTAGGCCCTAGATGATCTGGCATTGTGCACATTGGGGTAATGATCCTCAACCATTGGTAACCTAGTAACTTTTTCTATCCTCTCTTCTGTGGCGACCACTGTCAATCCCCATACAACTGCTTTCCATTCTTCAAATGTACTCACAAATTCTACTGTTGAGTCTTCATCAAACTCTGTTAACCTTAAGAAATATCCTAGCCAGCCACATGCATTAAATCTTCTTACCGCTGTTCGTGTGTAAATGGGTACCTCTCGGAACATACACAAACAATCAATAGATCATTATATTAGCAACCTAGGGTTAGTGAAAAACATGGAAAACATAGTAAACCTGCTAAAATCAATCTATTGCCTTCTAACTTAGGAGGAGTGTGACCAACAACATATCAGCCCTCAGAATATGTTGTTGAATCAGTGACCAATAC